>PVKH010023659.1:0-13802 GCA_004027955.1 Chaetophractus vellerosus
TGTATCCAGCGTATTTAGGAACAACCAGCCAATATCTCTGTAACTTTTAATTCCATAAAACTCTCTTAAGGTGTCAAAAACACTCTCCCCCAGAGCCTTGTCTCTTATGAGCATGGAAATAGCTGTATCCAGTGGTGGTATTTTGTGTATCTCTAGTGCCACCTCACACTATGGGCTGTCAGTGGCCTCTTGATTCTTGGAAGCAGAATCATTAGTGCCTTTGAATCGAATCAGGTTAGAAAGCCAATTGCAAATGTCCAGAACCAATTCAGAAATCCCATTTTAAGACTCTGTTTCACAAGAACAACTACTGGTACCAAGCTGTATTAGTCAGGGCTCTCTAAGGAAACAGAACTGACAGGAGATATTTGTAAATATTATGAGATTTTATAAAATTGTTTTGTGACCATGGGGATGAACAAGTCCAAATTCCATAGGGCACGCTGCAAACCAGGATCTTGGATGAAGGTCCTAGATGAGTTCCCCAGCAGAAGCTTGCTGCCTGCAGTAAAGATGAGAATTCTCTCTCTTGACAGCTGAAATCATTTCTCCTTTTAAGGACTTCAACTGATTGAATAAGACATCTCTCATTGCTGAAGGCAATCTCCTTAGTTGATTATAGATATAATCAGTCAGAGATACAATCAGCTCACTGATGATTTAAGTCCATGAAATGTCCTCTCAGTAACAATTAGGCCAGTGCTTTTTTGACCAAAAAACTGGGCATTATTACCTGGTCAAGTTGATATATGAGCTTAACCATCAGAAAATCCTACCATGAATTCTTCTGAAAATATTGCTCTGTTTGGTTCTATATGGAATTTCTGTATATTGAATTTTTTGGAAATAGGGGTATATTACAGTAAGAATGGATGGTTCATGGATTTACAAACAAATGCATTAAATAAACAGTAATATAAAACAAAGGAAGGTATATATATATCTTGTTCTTGACATATAAAGTCACATCTACAAGTAGCACTATTGTTCAAGTGACTCATTACTTTGAAGGAAGAGAAATAAACAATAAGGAGCCTTTTCTAGTGAAACCAGGTACCAGTAAGGGAGGTGGTTCAAGCCCTGCTTCCACAAAGCTTGAGAAGTCTATGAGAAAAAAAAATGGACAAACATGGTCCTTGTTATTGACTTACCCAGGCTTTAATTCCTATCTACTGCTATGTGAATTAGTGAAATTATTCAGCCTTTCAGATCTCAATTTCCTCAGACTAATTAAATGAATTTCTCTGGGAAATCCATATTTTTAAACTTTTGGATGCTTCTGATGTGGAGTCAAGTTTGAAAGCTTATACTCTTGTATAACAAACACCAGGAAGGCTTGTTAAACCACGGACTGCTGGGCCAACTCCAGAATTTCTGATTCTTTAGGCCTGAGCTGGGGCCTAGGATTGGAATTTTTAACAAGTTCCCAGATGATGCTGATACTGCTCATTCAAGGACCACACTTTGAGAACCACTGCTATAAACACATCAGAGAACTGGTTGTTTTCTTTCCATGGTATCTATGGATCCCCAGCAACCTCCTGCTTCAAGACATTCAAAATCCTTCCTCTCCTAGTCTTTGTTTTTCACTCCCAATCCCCACCAACCCCTGGCAGTATTAGTGTTCTTCAGGCATGCCTGTTAGATACCATTTATTATTATTTCTATTATAGCACCAAAATTAGGATTATTTGTTTATGTCTGTCATTCTTTCTGGTGGTGAAGTGCCCTAAGGGCAAAAGTCATGCTCCACTCATTTTTATATCCCTACTTAAACACATAATATATTATTGAATGCAAATAACCCACAAGCCAAAAAACATATCTATCACCTAGGGTCAAACCCATTTTGCTGAAAACACCATCTTGCTTTGATGTGAGCCTTATCCATCACATACATGACCTTTCAGCTCTTTTAAGGAATGAGAAGAGGCATGCATTTTTATAACCTTGTGCTTGTTAACATCTTTTCACACTTCTGTACCTCAGTCTGCCCACTCTCCTCTCTGTCAGCCTATGTATATACTAAACTTGCTAACCACAAACCCCTAACACTTATTGTGCTGTGACTAAAAATACTTATTTTTCCAAACAAAGGTTTCTCATTTGTTAAACAATATTAAAATAGAGAACAGCAAGATGACGGTTGACCCTGTTTAGATCTGCAACCCAGGTTAGCAAACAGGATGGAAAGCACAGCAGGAGCTTTTCAATTAGCCCCTATGGGCGCTGCTGATGTAATTGGCCCAATGTCTGTGGAAGTGTGTCTGCTTAATAGAGTGGAAGACCATGCCTGTTATCCTTTAACCTCTTGGTCTGTTTATAATTTGTTATTCACTAAACTGCTCACTCTTTTACCAAGTGGCAAAAAGCTGGCTGTCTTTGCTGTAATATGGTGTCTTAAGTTTGGTTGTTGCTTGCTCTGCCCTTCCTTTAAGAAGACATTATTATGAGCAAGCTAAAGTGACAAAGCATGTAAAAAAAGGAAGATTGTGATACTAAAAATGTCAAAGTTTAGTGAAAGCTCTGGAAAATAGTCTTTGCTAATATAGGGTCTTGGCATTTGAGTCCCAAAGAGCTTTAGGAAAAAGGTTTTTTTGTTTTGTTCTGTTTTGTTTGTTTTTATGATGGTAGTGGTTAGGGAGTGTGAGAAGCTGGAATTGACAAGTCAAGAATTCTGGATCTTTTACTCCAAAGTGTAAGAAACTCAGAAACAGGAAAGTGCCTGAAACAAAGAGAGAGGAAAACAAGCAAGCAAGCAAATATGTTAACATAGTGGCCTAGTTTTGAGAAAGAGAATCAAAGAAGACTCACACAACATTTTAAATTTAAGGAAAGGATATGAGTCTGCCTACTTATTGAAATTGTTTGGAAACCCTGCCTATTATTGAAGAGTTTTACATTCATAATTTCTTTGCTATTTTACTGCTTTCCTAACAAATCATATGTATGAATCACTGTACATATTTCCCTATTCCTAATGATGACCTATCTGTGCAGCTGCAGCCACTCCACAAATATTTTCCACTTGATTACTATGCTTAAAACTCCATAGTGGTTAAAGAAACACAAACACACAGGCCTGATAAAATTGGACCTCATTCATCATGAAGACAATTAGAATGAAGTTAAAAGTGGACAAAACAAGTTAAGAAAATCTCTAAATTTGGATAATATTAAAATAACAGAGATGCAGAAAGACAATCCCTGATTGGTGAGTAAATACTGCTTCCCTAAGAGCCATCCAGGAATCAAATGTTGCTGTCAAAACAATTTTCTCCTCACCAGAAATCATCTACCCATGTAGCTCTACCCAAGTTGTGTTCTGCTCTTAAATCATTTAATTCACCCTCCATGCTCCTCTCAAAACAAGTTCTGCACGTTCCTGTTTTATTTTCAGAAAATGTATGTCTAACGTTGATTATCGTGCTATACTTTGAGTCCAGAGAAATTGTTTCAATATAAACCAAATTTAGTAAATTCCAACCTAGCACACTGCATATCAAAGTATATCACAGTAAGTAGACAAGGGTGATTTTTATCTCACTGCAAAATTTTCTCATTTTGGGATATTTCTAAAACGTGACTCTGAGCTCTAGTACAAGGCTTGATTAATGCATGATTTCCTCTTTAAAATTAGAAACAGGAATCAAGAGTGAAGCTTAATA
Organism: Chaetophractus vellerosus; assembly: GCA_004027955.1. Classification (NCBI taxonomy): domain Eukaryota; kingdom Metazoa; phylum Chordata; class Mammalia; order Cingulata; family Chlamyphoridae; genus Chaetophractus; species Chaetophractus vellerosus. The sequence continues at coordinate 3,669 of PVKH010023659.1, forward strand.
ATTTTCATTTGCTCTTCTTTTCCAAGCATTCTAATTAAGGCTTGGTTCCCAGATCTGATTGAGCAGTTCCTACATCTGACTGCAGTTTGCAGTTATCCCTTCAAGGCAGGAAGTCAAACTTATTTTGAGTGAATGGTAACAATCTGGGAAGGAACAATAAGTTGGGATATGCTAGGAGAAAGGTAGTTATTTGGTTTTGGTTTTGCTCTTTTTATCAGAATTCGAAAAGTCCTTTACAGAGTATAACAATACAATTTAACAAATGATGTCAAAAATGTCAGTCTAAGTAAAAAGCCACTAGTTTATGATTTTTAGACCACTCTATTAGGCACATCCTAGCTCCCACTGATTTTTCTTTTTGAATTATTTGAATTAAATGGTACAAGCAATATACACTTCATTTTGTATTTTTAATACATAGAAAGTATACATGGCTTTCACTATTTAATATTCTTAATCTCCTAGATTCACTGGAATGATAAAATTAATTTGAAGGGAATGAATGTAGCTCAAGTAGTTGAGCTCCTGTGTCCCATGTAAGAGGGTCCACGTTCAATTGTCAGTACCTTCTAAAAACAAAAACAAATGGAAAAACCACCTCTTATTGGAGAGTGGATATAGCACAGAGGCTGAGCACCTGCTTCCCATACACATGGTCCTAGATTCATTCCCTTTTACCTCCTTTAAAAAAATTAATTTGAGGAGTGTTTTTTATGACTTTCATGGAGAAGAACATTTAAAAAAAATAGTATAGTTAAACATGAATTTTCTCAATATTATTTTTCAATTTGAAGAAAATGGGCTGGAATTATTTCAAGATGTTAATTTTTTAAATATTGAAAAGTTGCACTGTCCTATAGACTGTGCCTATTAAATGTTTCTAGCTAATATTCAGAAAATGGATATCAAAGTTGTCCTTTGTAACAAAAGAGTAAAAGCCAAAAATCTTACTATGTAATCATATAAAGGTAATGTCAATTTCTTGGAAGCCATATAATGTCCATAGAACTGCCCTATCTGCTCGATTTTTAAATTTTATATTTATTAATGTTTTAGCTACTATGGCAGCATCAGGTCCAAGAGATCTCATCTATTTCATTGAATGGGATTCAATGTTGAGATACAAAATACTAAGCTTGTTTTACACATTCTTTCTCCAGAGTTCGCCACTATACTTATATTCTCTTTATACTACGTCTTTCCATCCTAACTTGTAGCATAACCACGTGCTGCTTCTTCTTAGGGTAATTTTTACTCCTGCCAATCAGTGATTGAGGTCACTTAACAAATTAACTAAGTTAGAACATCTCACAGAGTCCCTCACATTCCATCCCCATTGCCAAAGGCCCATAACAATGGCTATGTTTTGGGGTATTTCCCTGCTTATTCTCTTACTCTCCATTCCCCCTGCAAAGGGGGGTGACATTGCTCTTCCTTAAACACCACTTGGATTATGTCATTCCCTCAGTCACATCCAAATCAGTCATCAGCAACCTTCAAATCTGACATCCCTTGATGTCTCTCAGTCTTCCATTATGGTTTGTTCATGCAAATTTAAGGAACACTTGGAATCACCTGAGGATATTGTTAGAATGTCAGTTCTAATTCAGTAGGTCTGAAGTGGAGCCTGAGGTTCTGAATTTCTAAAATGCTCCCCAGGTGATGCAGTTGGTGGCCCATGAATGACACTTTGAGGAATGAAGATTTAGATAACTGTTCTATTTGTCAGGGGAACAGTGGTCCTTGGCAATCATTTATGTGAAGGGTCACGAAATATAGCTATTACACAATAAAGTGCCATATCTAATTAAATCAATTTAAGGACTAGACTAAGTCTTTGCCAGATGTTATAGAGTAATGCATGGCTTACTGATAACTTTGTACTTACTCACTACTCTATAACTATATTCTATAGTCTATATTCTATGTTTAAAGAAGAAAATAAATAAGACATGGAATCTTCGAATTCATATATTATATGTGTACATAAAAATGAATGAGTAGAAGGATCTGGGCAAGATAGCTTCAGTTTAAGTGTGGACTCATCGTATCTCTCGCAAAAAAACGGCTGAGTGGGGGCAAGATCCTGCCTGAATTACCTGTTTTGGGAACCCATACAGCAGGAGGCTTCAGGGCTTAATCTGGGGAGAGCTGGAAAAGAGACAAATTGCTTAAGGTGCTGCTGACTTGTTTATGGTTTGCTCCATTTCCTCTTCCTTGATTTCCTCTTTTCCTTCTTTCATCTTTCTATCTTCTGCTTTCTGTTGCTGTTCTTAAATTCCACCTCTACTTAGTCCTCAATTTTTCTGGTTTTTATTTTTAGCCCACTGTGATGGTTAGGCTAATGTGTCAACTCGGCCAGGTAATTGTGCCCAGCTGTTGGGTCCAGCAAGCAAGCCCGGGGCTAATTGAGTTTACTGCATGGATGGCTGATTGCATCTGCATCAATCAGCAAGATTGGATCAAGAATGGATGACGCTTTTATCCATTCAGTTGTCTGCCCTAAAAGGGAACTGATTTCAACATTCGGAGAGAATTTCCCAGCTCATTGTTTGACAGCGAACTTCTCCCAGGAACTCATCGAGGACCCTTCATCAGTCTTTCATCGGAGCCCCTGGCTTGCAGCCTGCCGGCGGAACCTGGACTTGTGTATCCCCACGGTCATGTGAGAGACTCTTAGAAAATCTTATATTTTAAACAGAGATCTCGTGTTGATTCTGTTTCCCGAGAGAACCCTGACTAGAACACCCACCTATTCTGCTTTCTTACTTTTATTAATTTTTTTCTTTTTATCTTTTCTCTTTCCCTCTCTCTTCATCATTGTGGCCTTTTAATTCATTCTATATATTTTTCTCTATTCAGTTTCCCATTTCATTGTAGGTGCTCCACTTTTTTATTGTTATTACTCTACACTGCTTACATAAGTTAAATATTCATTTTCCTAGGTCTTATCTGGCTCTTCTTCTAACTTTTACTATTATTATTACTATTATCCTCTTTCTTTTGTTACCTCTTTCACTTTCTCTGGCCCTAATTTTTTTCCTTCCAGCGAACATAGAAAACAGCAAGGAAATAGAACAAGAAGAACAAAGTGTCAAAAAGAAAACTTAACACATACACAAAACCAGCAGATAAATAAAACTCTAGAGTAGAGAGAGAAACTAATAAACTGAATAAACCCATCAAGATAAAAAGATGACCATACAGGAACAAAAAATTACAAACCATACCAAGAAACACGAAGACATGGCCTAGTCCAATGAACAAACCAAAAACCAGGAAAAGATGCAGAACATTGAACAATTAATCAAAGCCATCCTAACAAATATCATGGACCAACTTAATGAAGTGAATGAAGAGATTAAAGATATTAAGAAGACACTGGAAGAACATACTGAAGAAATTGTAAACTTACATGAAAAGATAACGGATATGATGGTGATGAATGGCAGGATCCAAGAAATCAGAAAGACACTGGAAGCACATAACAGCAAATTTGAACAGGCAGAGGAAGGATTAGTGATGTGGAAGACAGTTCATCTGGAATCAAACAGATAGTAGAATAGATAGATAAAAAGATAGAAAAAACCCAGCAGGGACTTAGGGATTTGAGTGACAACACAAAATGCACCAACATATGCATTATAGGCATTCCAGAGGGAGAAGAGAAGTAAAAGGGGACAGAAGGAGTGTTGGAAGTAATAATGACTGAAAACTTCCCAACCCTATTGAAGGAGATGGATGTACTTATCCAGAAAATGCAGCACACCCCAAACAGTGTAAATCCCAATGGGCCTACTCTAAGATATATACTTGTCAAACTATCCAATGCTCAAGAGAAAGAGAAAATACCGAAGGCAGCAAGAGAAAAGAGAACCATGACATACAAGGGAAGCTCAATAGGATTAAGTGCTGATTTCTCATCTGAAACCATGAAGGCAAGAAGGCAGTGGTATGATATAGTTAAAGTACTAAAAGAAAAAAACTCCCAACCAAGAATTCAAGAATGCAAAGCTGGCAGTCAAAAGTGATGGAGAGCTCAAAATATTCACAAATAAACAGAAATTAAGAGAATATGCCAATAAGAAACCTGCCTTTCAAGAAATACTAAAGGGAGTTCTGAAAGTTGAAAGGAAAAACAGGAGAAAGAGAGTTGGAGGAGAGTGTAAGAACAACTAAAAAGACAAAAAGAGAAATAAAAACAACATATGGCATACATAAACACAAAGAAATTAGGGCTAATGTAAGTAATTCCTTGAAAGTAATAACACTGAATGTTGATGGATTAAACTCACCAGTCAAGAAACCCAGATTGGCAGAATGGATAAGGAAATATGACCCATCTATACGCTGTCTACAAGAAATGCACCTTAGGCCCAGGGTTTCAAGTAGGCTGAAAGCGAATGGCTGGAAAACAATCTTACATGCAAACAATAAACAAAAAAGGGTGAGAGTAGCTATAGTAATTTTGGACAAAATAAACTTTAAAAGCAAAACTGTTGCAAGAGACAAAGACAGACACTATATATCAGTCAAAGGAATAATTTTTCCAGAAGAAAGAGCAATCATAAACATTTATGCACCTAACCAGGGTGCCTAAAAATACATCAGGCAAACACTAGAAAAACTAAGTGGAGAAATAGATGCCTCTACAATTATAGTGGAGGACTTTAATATACCGTTATGATGATTAAAGATAACATCTTAACAGAGAATCAATAAAGAAACAGAGACCTTGAATTATACATTAGAAGATCTGGACCTGATAGACATATACAGAATACTACACTCCAATACAGCGGGATATACATTCTTCTCAAGTGCACATGGTTCATTCTCCAAAATAGACCACATGCTAGGCCACAGAAAAATTGTCAACGAACTCAGAAAGATTGAAATCATACAAAGTAATTTCTCTGACACAATGGAATGAAGCTGGAAATCAGTAAGGGCTAGAGAACCAGACAAGGCACAAATATATGGAAGTTAAACAAGACACTCTTAGACAAACAGTGGGTAAAGGAGTAAATTTCAAAAGAAATCAGTAACTACCTTGAAACGAATGAAAATGACAACACAACTTATCAAAACCTATGGGGGGCCGGCTCGATAGCCCAGTGGATACCACATGGGAGGCCCTGGGTTCGATTCCCGGGGACCTCTCCTAGCGGGCAGACCGCCTTGAGAATGGCAAGCCACCATGGGTGGGCTGGAGCCGCCGTGGGCAGGGCAAGAAGCTGCCATGGACATGGCAAGAGCCGCCATGGGCAGGGCAGGTCGCCTGCGGATGGAGCGCAGCCAGCCACCCGCGAACTGAAAAGCCGGCCGTGAACGGACGCAGAGACCGCCCACAAGCGGGGAAAGCCGCGCCTGTGCAGTGAAAGGGGAGATATGTAATAAAATAAATAAATCTAAAAAAAAAAAAAAAAACCTATGGGATGCAGCAAAAGCTGTATTGAGGGGGAAATTCATACCCATAAATGCATATATCAAAAAAGAAAAGCTAAAATAGAAGACCTAACTGTACATCTGGAGGAACTAAAAAAATAAAAGGAAAATAACCCCAAAGGAACTAGAAAGAAGGAAATAACAAAGATTAGAGCAGAACTAAATGAAATAGAAAATAAGATAGCACTAGAAAAAATAAACAAAACCAAATGCTGGTTCTTCAAGAAGATCAATAAAATTGGCAAACCCTTAGCTAGACTAACAAAGAAAAAAATAGAGAAGAGAAAAAGATATGAGGAAGGGGGTATCACCACTGACCCCACAGAAATAAAGAGTATTGTAAGAAGGTACTTTGAAAATTATATGCCAACAAGAAGGATAATTTATGGAAATGAACAAATTCCTAGAAACACACAAGCAGCCTACATTGATGAAAGAAGAAATTGATGAACTCAACAAACCAATCACAAGTAAAGAGATAGAATCAGTCATCAAAAACCTCCCAACTAAGAAGGGCCCAGGACCAGATGGTTTCAAAAGTGAATTCTACCAAACATTACAGAAAGAACTAACACCAATCCTGCTTAAACTCTTCCAAAAAATAGAAATAGAAGGAGCATTGCCGAACTCATTCTATGATGCCAACCTTAATCTAATACCAAAGCCAAACAAAGATGCCACAAGAAAGGAAAATTACAGACCAATCTCTCTAAAGAACCTAGATGCAACAATCCTCAACAAAATACTTGCTAATCATATTCAACAACACATCAAACAAATTATACACCATGATCAAGTGGATTTCATCCCAGGTATGCAAGGATAGTTCAACATATGATATAATACACCACATAAACAGATCAAAAGAAAAAATCACATGATCATCTCTATAGACAAAGAAAAAGCATTTGACAAAATACAGCACCCTTTCCTGATAAAAACACTGTGAAAGATAGGAATAGAAGGAAATTTTCTGAACATGATAAAGGGTGTATATGAAAAAACCACTGCTAACATCACTTACAATGGTGAAATCCTAAAAGCTTTCCCTCTGAGATTGGGAACAAGACAAGGATGCCAACTATCACTGCTCCTATTTAGCATTGTGTTAGAAGTACTTGGCTTGAGCACTGAGGCAAGAGAAAGAAATAAAAGACATCCAAATTAGAAAGGAAGAAGTGAAAATTTCACTATCTGCAGACGACATGATCCTATATATAGAAGGCCCTGAGAAATCTACAACAAAGCTTCTAGAACTTATAAAGAGTTCAATAAAGTCTCAAGTTATAAGATCAATATACAAAAATCAGTAGCATTTCTGTACACCAATAATGAGCAATCTGAGGAGGAATTCAAGAAAAATATACCACTTAGTAACTAAAAAAATCAGGGGCCAGCTGTATAGCCCAGTGGATAGGGCACTGGTACACCACATGGGAGGCCCCGGGTTTGGTTCCTGGGGACCTCTCCAAGCAGGCAGACCTCCTGAGAAGGCAAAGCCACCGTGGGTGAGGCAGAGGCACCATGGGCAGGGCAAAAGGCCGCCACTGGCAGGGCAAAGCCACCACGGGCAGGACAAAAGCTGCCGTGAGCAGGGCGAGCCAACTGCGAATGGAGCAAAGCTGCCTGCGAACGGAGCAAAGCCACCCGCAAATGGAGCAAAAAGTCTCCTGGGAATGGGAGCAGACCCTCCCACAAGCGGGGCAAGCCACCTGCGCAGTGAGCTAACTCGGTGCGTCGCCGCAGCAAGAGGAGACAAAGCAGACATAGAAGAACACAAAAAATGAACACACAGCAAAAGCAAGCAGAAAAGGGGAGGGATATGTAACAAAAAAAAAATCAAATACCTAGGAATAAATTTAACTAAAGATGCAAATGACTTATACTTGAAAAACACACAGCACTATTAAAAGATATCAAAGACGATGGAAGAATATTCCCTGTTTATGGATAGGAAGATCAAATATCATTAAGAATTCTATCCTATCCAAACTAATATACAGATTTAATGCAAACCCAATAAAAATCAACATGGCATTTTTTACTGAATTGAAAAAAACTAACTATGAAATTTATTTGGAAGGGCAAGAGGCCCCAAATAGCTAAAGACATAATGAAAAAGAAAAATGAAATCAGAGGAATCACACTACCTGATTTTAAAACATACTATGAAGCTAGTGGTCAAAACTGCATGGTATTGGCACAAGGATAGACATATTGACCAATGGATCCGAATTGAGAGTTCTGATATACATCCTCACATATACAGTCATCTGATATTCAACAAGGCCACCAAGCCCACTCAACTGAGGGAGAATGGCCTCTTCAACAAATGATGCTTGGAGAACTGAATATCCATAACCAAAAGAATGAGAAAGGAACACCATCTCACACCTCATACAAAAACCAACTCAAGATGGATCAAAGATCTAAATATAAGAACCAAGACCATAAAACCTTGGAAGATTATGTAGGGAAGCATCTACAGGACCTTGTAATAGGAAATGGCTTCATGAACTTCACACCCAAAATCACGAGCAGTAAAAGAAAAAATAGACAAATGGGACCTCCTCAAAATTAAAACCTTTTGCACCTCAAAGGAGTTTGTCAAGAAAGTGAAGACAGCCTACCCAATGGGAGAAAATATTTGGTAACCATATATCTGAAAGGAGCCTAATATCCAGCATATATAAAGAAATCCTACATCTCGAAAATAAAAAGATAAACAACCCATTTAAAAAACAGGCAAGTGATTTGAACAGACACTTCTCCAAAGAAAAAATACAAATGGCTAAAAAGCACATGAAAAGATGCTCAACATCACTAGCTATTAGGGAAATACAAATCAAAACTACAATGAGATACCATCTTATACCCATTAGACTGGTGATCATTAAAAAAACAGAGGACTACAAGTGTTGGAGAGGATGTGGAGGAATGGGAACCCTCATCCACTGCTGGTGGGAATGTAGAATGGTCCAGCCATTGTGGAGGACTGTATGGCATTTCCTCAAAAAACTAACTATAGATCTGCCATATGACCCAGCAATTCCACTGCTGGGTATATACCCAGAAAAGCTGAAAACAAGGACATGAACAGATATATGCACACCATTGTTCATAGCAGCACTATTCATTATTGCCAAAAGTTGGAATCAATCCAAATGCCCATCAACAGATGAATGGATAAACAAAATGTGTTTAAGATCTGTATATGAGTCAGCCAAAGGGGTGCTTCACAATATATTAATAATTGGTTGGTTTTTATAAAGGATATTTCTTTGGGGTAAAAGCTTACAGTTACCAGGCCACAAAGCATAAGTTTCTCCCCTCACCAAAGTCCACGTGTTGGAGCAAGACAGCTGCCGACATCTGCCAGGTCTCAGGCCTTTGGGTTCGTCTCCTGCCAGGGCTGCATTTCTCTCCAGTTTCCCCCACAAGTTCAGCTGTAGACCATGAGGCTCTCTATGCTTTTGCGTCTCCCACAAGGCCAGCTGTACACTATCGGGCGAATGGCTCACTTGTCTTCTCCTGGAGTCCTCCTCTCCAACATCAGAACTGCTTCTCAACAATCTGCTTCTCCAATCTGCTGCCTTGCTTTTTACACTTGAGACCACACCCACCGAGGGGCAGGGCTCAATGCCCTACTAATGTGGCCCAGTCAATGCCCTAATCATAAACCAATCATGCCCAGTTTACAAGCATGATTCAATTTATACTTTTGGAATTCATAATTACATAAAATTGTCAAACCATTACAATCTGTAAGAAGGAATACAGAACTAACACACAGGATAACATGGATGAATCTTGAGGACCTTATGTTGAGTGAAGCAAACCAGGCATTGAAGGACAAATATTACAAGGCCTCTCTGATATGAATTAAGCAAATCTAGCTGACTCGGAGAGCTAGAGACTGGAAGATAGGTTTACAGGAAATAGAAAGGGAAAAGAAGGTTGAGAGCTAATGCCCACATGGGTGAAATCTATAACGTAGAAGTGAGTAGTTGGGCAGTGAAGGGATATGGCAAGGATGTAAGGATATTATTGGGTTGGGTGGTACAAGCTTGACAGTTGGGTAGGGTGGGGAAAATGAGTTGGACAATCCCTCGGACTGAGAGGAGGCTTGGGGGAGGGAGCAGGTGAACACTGGGGATTATTGGGTATGTAGGTGAAACTATAATGTTGAGAAAACCCTTTTGGCAATATGCCAAGGAAATGTTACTGGTTTAGGGTGTTGGATGGGGGTTATTTGGGGCAGGTCACTCTTGGGGCAGTCATTTTGTCATAGTGTGCTGTATCAGTGAGGGGAGACTCACATAATGAGTGGGAAGGAGTTGGACTCCTATGCTGGGGAGGCCCAGTATGTTCTCAAACAGAGAGCATAGTGTCTCTCAAGAACATGGGTGGCTCCTAATAAGAGAGGACAAACTAGTGTGTCAAGACCTCAGTGTTGTAGCAAATATCTATGAATCTTGTCCTTCAAGGAGTGAAGTCTGGTGGTCACTGTGGGCCCTGAGGGGAAGGGGAGAGAGGAATAGAATAAATGGAAGAGGGGTATTTAGTGGGCAATGGAAGTGTGCTGCATGATCTTTCAATGATGGATACAGGCCATATTAAATTTCATCAAAAATTTATAAAAGTGTACGGTCTAAAATGTAAACCATAATGTAAACCATTGACCAT
>PVKH010023660.1:0-13803 GCA_004027955.1 Chaetophractus vellerosus
CCCTGCCCGTGGCGGCTTTTGCCTGTCCGTGGCAGCTTTTTGCCCTGCCCACGGCGGCTCCGGCCCGCCCATGGCGGCTTGCCATTCTCAAGGCGGTCTGCCCGCTAGGAGAGGTCCCCGGGAACCGAACCCAGGGCCTCCCATGTGGTTTCCCAGCGAGCTCTTTATCCACTGAGCTATCTAGCCGGGCCCGAGTCTGAACATTTTTAATGTTAACTAGCCACTTGCAATTTTTTTCTTTGAGTTTAAAAATGCTCTGTTTATATTGTGAATTTTTCAATCAGTTTATTTTCTTTTTTGTTTGAAATATCTATTTATATGTGATAAAGCACACTCTTTGTCATAAATGTTTATATTCCTTCCAGATTACTAATTGCCTTTTCATTTTAAGGCATTTCTATAAACAATAATCCAAATTTTTTAAGTAAAATCCTTTCCTTTTCTTCTTTATGATTTCAACATTACTTCTATAATTAGAAATACCTTCATTACTCTGAGATTAGGTAAATTCTCTTTTATATTTTCTCCACTATTTTCATGTGTTTCATTTAGCTTGTTTGAACTCATTTTAATGTAATATGAAGTAAAGATCTAGCTTTTTGGTTTTTTTACCTTTTATGGAACAACTATTTTCTTCCACTGATTTCTATTTTATTTTATTTTGTAGTAATCACGTACTTACAAAAATTTTTTAAAGAACATTTTTCTAGAATCATTTGAGAGTAAATTGCCAAACAGATTCTCTATTACCCTTGAATATTTTCATTACTATTTCTGACAAACAAAATATATCTCCAATGTAACTGTGATGCAGCCACCCAAACCAGGAAATTAATTTGGACAACATTACTACTGTCTAATCGACATTCATTCAAGTTTCACCAGTTAACATGATAATGACTTTTTTTTTTTGGAAGTATGGAGGATTGAACCCAGGATCTCGTACACAGGAAGCAGGCACTCAACCACTAAGCCACATCTCCCAAATGAGAGTTGATTTTTGTTTGTTTGTATTTTGTTTTTAGGAGATACTGGGGAACGAACCCAGGATCTCATATATTGGAAACAGGCCCGCTCCAGATGATAATGTCTTTCACAGCAAAAAAAAAAAAAAAAAAAAAAATCCAGTATACAAATATGTGTTGCACCCTGCTCAGGCTCTGATACCCACTTCTGCATGGATGCCTCCTCACCCACTTTGAACTGTCACCCCGCTTAGGCTCTTAGTTCCTTTGCCCTTTCCACAGCAACGCAGCAATCTAATTCCTGGACCCCATCTGCAGTAGGCTAGATTATGTACCCCACATAGATGTTCTTAATCTTAATTCACATTCTTATGGGTGTGTCCCATTGTAAATAGGACCTCTTGAAGATATTATCATTATTATTATTATTATGCCAGTAAAAAGAATTTATTGAGAAATGAGGGAAAAGAACAGAGCTTGCTGAGAAATGGGAAAGAAGAATGGAAATATGCACCAAGATTTGATGCAGGCTCCTCTAGGCAGAGATATTAGTTTTAGTTCAAGTGTAACTCAACTGAATGAGGGTGGGTCTTAATCAAGATTACTGGAGGCTTATAAAGAACTGGGAAGTCACTGAAGCTGGAAAGGAGAGGACATTGTTGGTACTGGTGATGATACGGAGATAGCAGCGCAGGCAAAATCTAAAGGTTTTATGACCAAATTGTCTAGGAAAAGAAAGGAAGGGAAAGGGGAAAAAAGGAAAGGAAAGTAGGGAGGGAAGGGAAAAAGAGGAAAAAGAAAAGAGGAAGAGAAAGAGAGGAAATCTTTCACTTTTGAGCCAAGTTTATGATTTCAGTCACTTTTTAATTTTGAGCCATCATTATATCATACATTATCATGTAAAAATACACCTCTTGGCTATTCAGTTTGTTCTATTTGTATTCTTAGGGTGCTTGTACGATGCTATAATTATTTTAGTTGTATGTTAATTTTGTATATGGCAAGAAAAGAAGGTAATCACTCCCTATTTCAAAGACTTTTCTTGTTTTTTATTAGATTTTTATCCAATGATTTTTAAATAAAATTTTATTGACACATATCATTGATACATGAACATGCATAAACAATAAGTGTATAGTAAAATTTGTGAATTTACAAAACAGACATGCATATTATCATCCAAGACTTTCATACATCTCCCCACCACCACCTTGCATTGTTGTGAAACATTTGTTACAAACTGTGAAAGAGTATTGTCAAAATATTACTACTAACTATAACCCATACCTTATTTTGGTACATTTTCACCAGCTCACCCAATTATTAACACCCTATATTAATATTCTGTATTTCTTATCATTCAGGAGAAACATTCTCATATTTGTTCTGTTACCCACAGTCCATCATCTATCACTGGATTCCCTGTGTTATACAGTCCCATGCTTTGTACTATCTATTCAAAGTGTGCACCTAGTGATTCTCATTTTAATCACAGAGTTGTGCTGTCATTGCTTCTGTCAATTTTAGAACATTTTCATAACTCCAAAGGGAAAAATCCCATACCCCCTTATAACCCCCTATTGTTGTCCCTTAGTATTGAAATAATATCTTCTTGCCATTGCTGCAAAATATTACAATATTACTGTTAACTATCATCCATAAGTTACATTAGTTGTAATTTTCCCATATATTATCCAATGATTTTTGAATCTTTGTCCATTACATTTACCTAATTACTGCTGATATCTAACCATTACTTTTTAAAAATTTATTTATTAACCATTACTTTTTATGGAGTGTTTGCCACATGCCAGGTACTTTGAAAAATACCTGATATATATGTTTATCTAATATACATATCAATTTTATACATTGGGAAATAATATTAGTACCCTCAATTTATAAATAGGTTACACAAGTCTTACTTATAATCATGACTTATCCAAGATTTTAGAAATAACAGGAGGTTAACCACTGTGCTAGAGAAAGACTATTGTTTTTCATACTTGACCATATTAGCTCTCTAAATAAAATAATTGTTTTATGTGATTCTTTTCTGTTTTCTAAATACACAATTGTATACTTCTAAGTATATGAACATAGTCTTCTTTATTTGTTATGCTCTTGGAAAACAATATTCTGTGATAGTATATGATACAAAACAATAGTAAACAAGCTCACATTGAGGATTTGTGGGGGATTCTGAGTGTATAATGAGTGTAAAATGTAATTTTGTACATAGCACTAGTGACTACAACAGGGATATCCCAAGAGCCTTTTTAAAAATCCCTCTAGTCTTCTATTGAATGCTTAATAAATACAAATTCATGATAAATAAATAATAACACTGCTTTTTATGATCCTGGGTGCTTAAATTGCTCCTGAGGCTGATGTCACCCATTTTCCTTATACGTCTGGCTTCTAATGAGATGTAATGTAAAGGATCCAGGTAAGGAACAAAGTCTCCTTTATTATAATCACAACTTTGATTTCAACTTAGCAAGAACTTCATTGACCCATTGGTAAAGACAAAAAAGTTAAACTAAATAAAATCTCAGAATCCTTCTCACTCTAAACTTCCATTCTTTATTTTTCCTTCTGACAGTTAAAGGTAAAAATATGTTACCATCTCAATTTTACTTGACTAGGGAGTATCTGAAGAACTGAGCTTGAAATTTTGAGACATGGGTTTGTTTGTAACTTAAATGTTAAGTTCTGAAACTTACAGAAATTGTTTTTAAGGAGATTTACTACTGTCCTATAATGGTTATGAGAGACCTGATGGAGAATACTCATGAAAGCATTAACTCACTCTTCTAGCAATTCTCATGGGTATGAATAGCAGAAGAAGTTAATACTGTATTTGTAACATCTTTACATCCTGAATAGAAAACTTAAGACTTTTGGTCTTGAGGACTTTACTCCTCTTAGATTAAAATTTATAACATGTTGAGAAAAAATGAATGGGAAAATGATGACTTGGCTACTTGTTCATATAGAAAGACTAGTTTGGTTAGCCTTGGTTCTAATAATAGTGACTTGTATAATTTGATCAAACCACTTCATGTTTTGAAGCCTTGTTTTCCTCACCCATAAAGTAAGATTGCTGGGGAGGGTTATTTCTAGCTATCTTCTAATATAATTCCATGAATTTGGGAGTTATGGTTGGCTTTCAATAAACACTTGAATTTTAAAAGTGAATAGAATACAAACCACAAAGTTGGAAGAATCTGTTTGGAAAGATATTCTGATCTGATTACTGGTGTTTTCACCTAAAATTTGATAGTAGTAAAACATGCCCAGATAAAATCGGTTAATCTGAATGACAGCTTGTATGACAGAGGCAAACTTCAGTGAAGGAATTGTGTTTTCTTCACTGTTTACCCAAATGCCAGTTTCTGGCATGAAACTAACATTCAATAAATAGTAGAAGAATGTGTAAGTGAATGAGTGAAGGAAACAAGGAAAGGAATTATCATTCTGATTTGATGTATTATAATTAAATAGAAACAGTTGTTGAAGCTGCAATGTACAAAGCCTTGGGAGAAATAACATCATATCTCTCATTTAGTTTTCAACCGTTCTTTTTTCCTTTTATTTATTCATAAAAGGAGTTTATAGTTTAATATCATATTAAACATCTAAGGAATAGAGGAAAGTAGTATTAACATAGTGAGACATACATGTGGTTCTCTAGACTATGTAAGATCGACCCCTGGCCAGAAACTTTCACTGCCAGATAGAGAAACTTGAAAGGAATCTTTCAAAGCCAAAATTCTGACAATAACTACACATCCTCTGTATAAGGAAAAACGAAAGGATAAAAACCAAACAGTCTTGTGCCTGTCCAGGAACTACTTCAGGTAAGCATATATTTTGAGGGAATTACAGAAAGCTGAGATGTGGAGGATATTCATGGAAGTAAACCCTGGAATGGATGGAATCTGGAAATACAGAAACAGGAAAGCAAGAGGCATAAATGAACAGAGAATTGTTAAAAATGCCAAAGACAATAAAAATGACATCTTTAGACATGTTCCTAACAGGAAGAACAAGGTCAGAATAGACTCACTGCAGGGGGCATATGAAATAATTCTGGAAGGGACAGCTAATGCATAGATGACAGAAAGAGGAGTCTAAAGATCTCAACAGGAAAGAATGAAGGGTCAAACCTAACAAGATGAAATTAGACAGTGATATATCAACAGACTGGCCCTTAGGTTAAATTAAAAAAATCAACAGTACAAGTACAAGATTGGGGGAAAAGTCCAGTCCACTGGAGAAAGACTGGGGATTTCATTGATTGAAAACTAGTATAAACCAGTGGTTCAGAGTGTGGCCAAAAATGACCACAATCATTATAAGGCACATTCACAGAAATATAGAGTTACAGAGATAATGATCCTACACTCCTTGGTCCTTATGATTACACACCTGTTGCACTTCATTCATTTTTAAGTGTTTTGACTTTAGAGAGACAGGGACAAATTAAGGAGCATCAATTACTAAGGACGTGAGCAGTGAGGGATATGGAATTAATTTTTTACAAAGCCTTAACGGAACTTGGAAATTCCGCTTGCAAATGTTGAACTTGATACAAGTCATAACATCTAAAAATATTTGAAAGACTGTCATAGTAAAGATAGTTTTTTACTTGACCTCTGTTGTACCAGAAGGTAGAACTGAGAACAATGGATGGAATTCACAGAAATATAGATGTTGGCTAATATTTAGACATTTTTATGTAATGTGTTCCTGGTCTCTGGAGGAGTTCGACAAGAGGTCAGGAATGAGGTAGATGGATTTGAATAATGGATAAAGTCTAACAAAAAGGATTCTCATGTCCCTTTCAACTCTACCTTTCTATGCTAATCGACTTTTCATTTTTGGTAATGTAACTCAATAGCTTGATTCTTATTGATTTCTTTCTCTTTAAAATAAGTATGTAAAAAGGAGCTCAGTTAAGAATACATAATAAAAATGATTATTAAATATCTTGGCACTCATTTTTAAGTATTCAAGGGAGTATCAGAAATTAAAACGGGTGTGGTGCCTGACTACCCAGCTGCAAGAATTTGGGCAGAACACTTTATCACAATGTGCCTTGAAAGCCAGTTGATTTTCTCTAAGGTAAAAAGGGAAGCTATTATTATCCCTGTTGTGTAGATTAAGACAGTTCGTTGTTAGTGTTCAGATCTTCCATGCTTTTGCTGATTTTTTCCCTCTAGTTGTTCTATTAGTGATAGAAGGGTATTAAAATCTCAAAATACGATTTTGAAATTTTCTTTTTCTCCTGTTAATTCTATGATTTTTGCCTCATCTATTTTGAATTTCTGTTAGTGGGACTTTCAATTGTTATGATTATGTATTTGTATAAATTATTTTTGCTCTGTGAAAAATTACCACAAAACTGAGTGGCTTACACCACACCACTTATTATCTCACATTTACTGGAGATCAGGAATCCAGGTGCAGCTTAAGTGGGTCTTCTGCCTTGATGAATGTGCTGGCTGGATCCGTAGTCAGCTCAAGGCTTGACTGAAAGTATCTGCTTCCAAGCTCATTCAGGTGGTTGTTGGCAGGATTTAGTTCTTTGTCAGTTGTTGGACAGAGAGCCTCAATTCCTCATTGGCTGTTGAACAGAGGCCACTCTCAATACCTTGTCTTATGGACCTCTCCAACACAGCAGACTGCATTTTTAAAGTGTGTTAGCAGAGAGGGCTATTGGGAGAGACAACCAGCAAAATAAGTCAGCGTCTTTTATTAACCTAATCGCAGAGGTCACATCCCATCACTTTGCACATAGTCTAACAGTTAGCAGTAAGTCCTTACTAGGTCCAGTCCATACTAAAGGGAAAGCTATTACATAGGGATTTGAATACCAGGAGGCAGGGATTATTGGGAGACATGTTCAGAAGCTGACTACCATAGTATTGATCAATTGACTATTTTTCATCTTTTTGTTATGTTCCTCTCTATCTCTGGTAATAATTTTGTTTTGAAATCTGTTTTATCTTTTATTAATATAGCCCTGTTTTCAAGTAATATATTTTTCCTCCCCTTTCTTTCCTATGCATATCTTGTACATGGCACATGATTGGGTCTTTCTTCCCCTTTCTCTCTGATAGTCTCTGTCCATTAGTTGTAATGCTTAGTCCTGTTTAATACATTTCATGTACTTATTAATATTGTTGGGCATGGGTTTACCATTTTACTTTTGTTTTCTATTTGTCTCCTATGGGTTTTTTTGTTCCTGTGTTCCTCCTTCCTAGACTTTTATTTCAATTTTTGAATATTTTTTAAGAATCCCACTTAAATTTTCCTGTTTTCTTCTTAGCTATATTTCTGCAGATTAATGATATCTTTTGTATTATACTTTTAATTGTGAACTAGGAACTACAATATATCTTCAGCATTCTATAGCTCACTCGTAGTCAATTTTGTACTATTTCGCATAAATATAGAAAGCTTGCAAGATATGGATCTATATTTCCCATCTTTCTATTACAGTTGTAATATGTGATATATCTATATGTATTATAAACTCCCTAAGACATGTTGTGATTTTTGTTTCAAATACTTATGTGGTTACAAAGAAATTAAGAATAAAAATGCAAAAAAAAAGTTCTTTTTCATAAACCTAGATATTGACCATTTTGATGTTCTTTCTTCTTTTCTTAGAATCTTATTTTCTACATGGTATCATTTTCCTTAGTCTGAAGAACTTTTAATTTCTGTAGCTCAAGTCTGCTAGAGAGAAATTTTCCTAGTCTTCTTTACTCTCAAAATGTCTATACTTTGCATTCATTTGAGAAGGATATTTTAACTGGATATAGAATTCTGGGTTGTTTTTTTCTTTCAGCTCTTAAAATAAAGTTGTTCAACCATATTCTGGTTTCTATGATTTCTGATGATAAGGCATCAATTCTTACATGTATGTCATTTTCTTTTGTTGCTCTCAAGATTTGCTCTCCAGCTTTGGTTTTCAACAATTTGACTTGTGATTTGTTGTGCTTGTTGTGAGCTTCATGCTTCCTCTTCTTGGTGTTCAGTTAGCATCTTCAATTTTCAAATTTCTTTCTTTCAACCAATTTGTAAAAAATTTTCATTATATTTTCAAATAATTTTTGTCCAATTTTCTTTCCTCTCCTTCTGGTATCCCAATTACAGTTATATTTGACCATTTGCTATCATTTAACAGATACACATGACTGTCCATTTTTTTAAATTTTTTTTCTCATGTTTATTACCTTGGTTAATCTATCTTAAAATTAAATTAGTATCTTCAAATTAACTTATTCTTTCCTTTGTCATGTCCATTCAATTGTTCAGTCCTTCCAGTAATTGTTTCATTTCTAAAATTATATTTTTCACTTCTACAGTTTCTGCTTGGGACATTTTTTTTTTAAAGATTTATTTTTTTATTTATTACATATCCCCCCCACCCTTTGCTGCTTGCTCTTGCTGTGTGTCCATTCTTGTGTTCCTCTATGTCTGCTTTGTCTTCCCCCCGTTGCGGGGAAGCGCGGAGACCGGTCATCACACAGGTGGCTTTGCCCTGCTTGTGGGCGGCTTCTGCTTCCAGTTGTTGGCCGGTTCTGCTTCAGTTCGCAGGCGGCTGGCTGCACTCCATTCGCGGGCTACCTGCCCTGCCTGTGGTGGCTTTGCCCTGCCCATGGAAGCTTTTTGCCCTGCCCTCGGCGGCTTGCCCTTCTCAAGGCGGTCTGCCTGCTAGGAGGGGTCCCTGGGAACTGAACCCAGGGCCTCCCATGTGGTATACCAACGCCCTTATCCACTGGGCTAAACAGCCGGCCTCTGCTTGGGACATTTTTATTGTTTTATTTTCTGCTGGAATTTCCCATTTCTCCAATGAAGTAAACATTTGTTGTTTTACTTCATTGAGGATAGTTGCATTTACTTCCGTAAATTTATTGTCTGTTAGTTCCAATATCTGGTATATTTTATGGTCAAACTTGATTGACTTTTTTCTCTTGAGAATATTCTTTGTTTTGTTGGTTATTCATATCCCTGGCAATTTGAGATTGCATCCAGATTATTATAAGAAAATTAAGTTCTGAAGATTCTGGATTCTTTTCTTTTTCTCCAATAAACATTATTTCTCCAATAAACATATTTTCTTTGTTTTAGCTGTTAATTTTGGGTCTGGGCTTGGACTGTAAACTCTATTTCTTACTTGTCAGATCTGGTCTCAGTTCATATCTTTGAGTCTGTTCCACGCATGTGTGCTACAGGGGTCAACAAAATATTGGAGATGCACTCTTTTTTTTTTTTTTTACTTTCTTGGAATTCCTTACTCTTACATCATTGACAGTTTTCCATCTGCACTTTTCTGGTTATACAGGCCAGAAGACAGCATGTTTCTCCACACCATAACCAGATACAAAATGCAGTCTGCACTTTGGCCCTGACAAACAGTCCAGAGATGGGGCTTTACTTGTACAGCTCCCAATCTTGCCTTTTTAAAACAAACATGTACCCTTAACCAGAGTCTTCCTGTTTCTATTCACCTCCTTAATAGTTGGGTGTTTTTTTGTTTGTTTGTTTGTGTTTTTTGTTTTTTGTTTTTGCTTTCATAGTTCTAATGGAGGTGTAACTGCAGGACCTTAATCTGTCACATCTACAAGAGGAGTTTCATCCTTTTAAGCTGGACCTTCTATAATCAGTGTATAATTTTTGTCTTGCTTAAATGTTCAATCTTACCATCACTGCCTTTTAATTAGAGTAGTTAGACCACTCAAATGTATTGCAATTATTGATATGATTGGACTTAAGTCTACTATATTGCTATTTATTTTCTATTTGTCCCACCAGTTCTTTGATGCTTTTCTCCTCTTTTCTTTCCTTCTTTTAGATCAATATAATAATGGTTAGTATTACTTTTTATCTACTTTTTTGGCTTATTTCCTATGTTTCTTTTTATTATTATTGTTTAATAGTGTATCTAGCTTATTGTATAATATGATTATTTAATTTATCACAACTAATTTTAAATCATATTATGCCACTTCAAACATAATGTAAAACCTTGTAACAGTATACTTCCATTTTGCTTCTTCTATTGAGTACACTATTCTTGTTATATATTGTACTTGTAAATATGTTTTAAACCCAAAATATTATTTTTGCAAGTCAATTATCATGTAAATAAATTAAAACTGAGAAAAACTTTTTAAAAAAGTTTACCTATATATTTACCCACCTGATGCTCAGCATTCCTTTGTGTAGAACCAGATTTCCTTCTGTTATCTTTTAATTCTGCTTCAATAATATTTCTTTTAACGTTTCTTATGGTGAAATTTTTCTGGAGGTATATTCTCTCAATTTTTGTTGATCTAAAAAGTCTGTTTCCCCTTCATTTTTTAAAAGGTGTTTTTGTTGGGTATAAAATTCTAGATTAACAGTTTTGGTTTGTTTCTTGTTAAATTTCAGTACTTTAAAATGTCATCCGTTTTTCTTCTGACTTGAATAATTTTGGATAAGAATTTTGAAAATCTTGTCCTTGTTTATCTGTACATAATTTATCTTTTCCCCTCAGAATGCTTTTAGTTTAGTCCTTATCACTGTTTTTCAGCAATTGGATTACAAATTGCTTTGATGTATTTCTCCTTCTTTTAGTTTTATTTATGTTAATCTTAGTTGCAGTTTATTTATGTTAATCTTACTTGCAGTTTACTTGCAATTCTTGGATCACTGGGTTTGTAGTTTACACCCAATTTGAAAAATATTTGGCCATTATTACTTCAAATATTTCCCCAACTTCTTTCCTAGAACTTCTATTATATGCATGTCTCCTTGCTTTATGTTGTCCTACAGGTCACAGAGTCTCTGTTCATATTTTTAGTATATTCTTATAGTGTAATCTGTTAAGTACCTATTATCAGAAACCCAAGTCAATTGTATGGTTAACCTTTCTTATTTCTCTTCTCCCAGGGATCACACGTCTGTGCTGACTATTTTACATTATCTGAAAACTATTGTATGTTTTGTATACAGTGGGAGAGTACATATAATCCTAGTTATTGCATAATGACTGGGAGTGGAAGTGCTCACATTGTTCATTTAAAAGTAGAAATCACTATAAAGTATAGCCTTTCTTACATATTTAAAGGTCATTTATAACCTAAAGATATTTTAGACATAAATGGAAAATTGTGCTAAATACAGTACTAAGTACTATACTTCTTGTAATTAATTTTCACAAGTGCTAAACTTGTTACTGGATAATAACTTCTAACTATATTATCACTAAAAGGCAAGCAAAGGCAAAAGAAAAATTCAGGTTTAATTATCTCTGCTTACTGATCTCTTTATAAGAACAAAAACAAATCTCAAAATTTTGTTTCCTAATTTCCTTTTTAGCAAAACCGTTTTACCGAATCCTGAGTAAGTATTTAGGTACAGTCTTTTCCAACCTCTGCTAATAGTATTAAAATATTAATTATACTTCTAACACTTCACAACTGATAAATGGTGTGTACTCATTTTGTAACTTGTCTTTTCCTTAATCTTCTAAGAACATTGTCCATTCAGCCAGCCCAGTGCCTAGGGTTAAAATACAAATTTGCTTTATAGTAAGTTGAAGACTTCAATTCAGATATCTATTTCAATCATTTAAAATTTATGGACTTTTCATTGACTAACCCTATATTAGTGATTGCATTGATCATTTTGTCAACTCATTTCCTTAATATTAAGATATAAGTTAATTGTTTACCAACTCCTGTGTTTTCCATTATCTAGTTATTAAAATCCCTATAGCTCTAATTTGGGTAAATGAGTGTAAAAGTTAGAAATCTTGAACTGTTATTGGCAATACTTAGGGCCTTAAAGAGAGCAATTATGAAGGTGTTTTTTTTTTCTGATTAACTAATCAGTTTAATAAGAATTATTCCAAAGGCTAGACACACATTTACTTTTTTTCACTTGAGATTTTTTTGTACTGCTGCTTTTATTGAAAATATAGAAGTACTGAGTCATCTATCAACATATCTCATAGTTCTTTAGATGGAGTCACTGGTGTTCAGAAGGCAGTTTTCTTTATGAAGTATTCTCCTGATTTATTGTTTTATCCTATAATTGTTTTTCTAAGAAATCATTCTGAGTGATATAAGATACCAGTTTGAGCCCATTTTTTTTTGTTCCTGAGTCCCATGATTAAGAGGAAATTTTCAATATCTTTGAGTTTCCTTTGGAGGATATTTACTTCATTTAAAAGGGCATGCAAAATATACTTTGTGGGGCCGGCTCGATAGCCCAGTGGATAGGGCGCCGGCATACCACATGGGAGGCCCTGGGTTCGATTCCCGGGGACCTCTCCTAGCGGGCAGACCACCTTGAGAATGGCAAGCCGCCATGGGCGGGCCAGAGCCACCGTGGGCAGGGCAAGAAGCTGCCACGGACAGGACAAGAGCCGCCACGGGCAGGGCAGGTCGCCCGCGGATGGAGCGCAGCCAGCCACCCGCGAACTGAAGCAAGCGCCGGCCGTGAATGGACGCAGAGACCGCCCACAAGCGGGGAAAGCCGCACCTGCGCAGTGACCACTCTCGGCGGCGCGTCGCCACAGCGGGGGGAAGGGGAGATATGTAATAAAATAAATAAATCTTTAAAAATATATATATATATATATACTTTGTCTTGCAGAACAGGTAAAGTAAAATTCTTTTGAAAATTCTAAAATCATTGATCCCCATGCTTTAAAAAACAAAACAGTAATGTCTTCTGTGAAAGAAAATGTGATCCTTTTTCTTCTTCCACTGTCAAAATAAATAATTGATTTTTTTTATCCCTGTAAGTATTTCAATTTAGTGTGACTCATAGGTAGTTTCTTTTAAGTAAAGATGAATATAATTTCCTCTACATGCATTTGATTTTCAAAAGTTTTGTGTTTTTCACCAATGACTCTTGATAAATCAATATTAGCTAGTTATATTCAGGCATATAATTAGATTTGGGGTATTTAAGTATGTTTCTAGCCATCAAAATTGAAAATGCAAATTCAACCATCATACATGATTTGCTCATTTCTCTCTTTCTGTGAAATTCATCAATTGATAAAATCACTAATATGTTCCCTACACAAATTGATTTCCCATCTTAAAAGTTACACTCCTTACATGTTTGCTTAAATCAATTTATTTTAATAATTAACACAATTGGTTATTATTCTTTTCCTAAGGGGTAAGAAAAATTCAGAAAAGAAGGAGTGACTAAAACCAAACTAAAAGGTTAGGCAACAGAGAGCCTTCATTATTTGTATATATAACTTCTACACGGTTTTTTTTTTTAATCTATTTGAGAAATTTTGACAACTAGCTATTTGATGGGCTGGGCTTTCAAGAAGTGGAAAATGAATCCACTAATTATAATTCAACATAAAAGCCTGAGTTATTCTCCAAATATCACAATTACTGAAAATTCCTTAAGGCCTAGGAACTGTAATTCTTGTACTTACTCGTTTTGCTTAAATGGAAGAGGATATATATATGTGTGTCATAAAGAAGAAAAATTATAAGTGTAGGGTTGAATGTAAACTCTGAAGCAATATCTGACTCAAATTTAAGAAAAATTAAGCTGACACTTATGCTACAGATTATATACCACTCAATTTTTATATTCTCCAGATTAGGGCTTTGAAATAGAAGCCTCTAGTCAGGGAAGAATCTGCACTGCACTATTCTGCATGTGCTTGGAAGTGAAGATGCCCTGGTCTTGGGGGAGATGTGCCCTAACTCAACCCTACTTTCTTCTATTTTCCTTGAATCCATCTCCAACTGGGGAACCCAGTTTTTGAGACCGATGGCCAACACCCCAACAACTC
>PVKH010023661.1:0-13800 GCA_004027955.1 Chaetophractus vellerosus
AAGTACCATCCAAACTGATCCATATGCAATCTGAACAGCACCAAATGTATCATCGGTGCTGGTCCCCATTTTGTAAGAATATACTCTAAATCTGAACTGGCTTTTTCACCAGCTGCAATACTTGTAGAATATTCTAAAGCTTGTATTTAAATCAAACTCCCAAGTATTTTTTGCATGGGGAAAGAAGGGGAAGGAAAGAAATATTGGGGAGCAAGACAGTAAAAGTAGATGAGAGTTTGTGCTATGGAGTCAGACTTCCTGAGTGTGAACCCCTGTTCTGCCATCTGTTGTATAATCTTGGGCAAATTACTTAATCTCTCTGGACCTCAATTTTCTAACCTGTAAAGTACAAGTGATAATAAGTATACTGTGGTAGATTGAATTCCATACCCCAATTTAAACATGTTCTTAATCCACATTTCTGTGGGTATGTACCCACCGTTAATAGGGTCTCTTTAAGATGTTATTTTTAGTTAAAGTGTGGTCCAAAGAATGAGGTTGAGTCTTAATCCATATTGCTGAAGGCCTTATAAAGGGAAGAAACCGGAAGCCAGAAATTGGAGAGAGCCAAACAGGAAGAAGCAGGTAGTCAGCAGAAGCCAGAAGAACCAATGAACAGAGAAGACATCACCAAGGAACCGCAAGGTTCAGGGCAAGCCTGCACCAGAATGCTATAGATTTTGGAAGGAGAGCACAGCCTTGCTGACACCTTGATTTTGAACTTCAATTTCTGAAACTGTGAGCCAATAAATTCCTGTTGTTAAGCCAAAACCAGTTTGTGTTATTTGTGATAGCAGCTCTGGCAAACAAAGACACACACCTATTCAAAGGATTGTTGTGAGGATTAAATGAGATACCTCAGGAAAAATACTCAGTGCAAGGCTGGCCATTTCTCATATCCCAGCATTGCAGTGGACAACACTGTATTTAACTCTCATAGGAATGTTATGAGGTCTATATTACTGTACCCATTTTACAGGTAGGAAACCTGAGATTCATAGAGTTTAAATAGCTTGCCTGAGCTTAAATAGCTGCTAGTGGCAGAACCAGAGTTCTAATTAGACCTGCCTGATTCCAAAGACCAAGTTCTTTCTCCTACATCTTTAGGAGCATTCTTCTCCTTCCTGTATTTCTACATTTTATAAGCCTTTAAACAGTATAATATGGAGATTAAAAGTGCAAGCTCCAGAGGCAGACTGCCCAGGTTCAAACCCTTGTTAGATGATCTTGAACAACTTACTTTAATCTCTAGTTATACAATCTGGGACAAGTTACTTATCTCTAAGCCACAGTTTCCCCATCTGTAAATTATCTACCTCAAAGGGTTTCGAGGCCGATTAAATGAGAGCATTTTACATAGTGCCTACTACCGGTTAGGGAGTATGCAGTAGATGTTAGCTTCATTTGCATTCATTTTACCCAGCTGTTTCCGGCCAAGCACTTAACATGTCAAAATAATTCTGAATCCCAACAAATCCGTGCAGCTCCTGGTAATTACAACACTCTCTTCTAAACGCGCACATAGTTCTGCTCAGTAAACCCTCCTAGAGTGTTTTCAGGGATCAGCATCAAATTTACAAAATTCCTCTGAAAATTTTAAAATGCATACGCTTTCCCACATCCAAGTAGTAAGTCTGATTATGTCCTAGGTTCATTTCCTCACTTGTATGAACTCCAAGATTACAGGATTGAAAAGAGGGAGAAAAAAGGCTATGCTAATTCACAAAACGTATTTAAAAAGACCCAGAAATACCAGAAAGTTGACTTCAGCTATGATTCATGAAAGGCTATTTGCATCAGTTCCTACTGTTTTACTACAACTCACCCCCATATTGCTCAGCCCTATATATTTATCACCTGCAACACACATTTGAGTACCCAGATTACAAAATGCTCTTTTGTACAACTCTGCTGCCAGGAGCTTCCCACCCCCACCCCCACAGTCAGCAGAGTTGGCTGAGATAACCAAGCTTTTTCTATTTCAAGGCTGAAAGAAAAGAAACTCATAAATCCCCACATAACTTATATGAGAAATTGATTGCTGTCTCCATTTTACCGGTAAAGAAGATGGCGTTCTCAAGACCATTATTCACATTTTACTCAATCACAGAGCTGAGCGGGGCAGAGGTCATATCTGACCCAGGTCTACCCCAATGCCACTTCAGGTCAAGGGTACTTATAGGCCAGGGATTCTTACCCTATTTTGTTCCATGGACCCTTTTGCCAGTCAGGTGAAAACCACGGACCCCTTACCAAGTCCACACTATACTGTGTATTATTTTAAAAATATATCACACCCGCACCAACACATCCCCACAAGAATAACGCTTTTTTGAATTTCAATTCAAGCTCACGGACCCCTTGTTAAGAACCCCTGCTATAGTCTGTCAACAGCGATGGTTCCCAAACTGGGCACCCATCTGCTGACCATCTCCACCAATTTTGCAATATCTTCCAAGCTCCCACATGACTATTTACTTAACAATTTTTAAAATAATCAATGCGCTTTTTGCTTCCTAAATAAATTTAGGGAATACTGGTCTAAACAGTAACAGCTGAGGAAACACAGGTTTTAAACACCATGTATATTTTGCATAGTTTATTTTACTTAAAATAAGCAAATAGTGATTAAAATTTTTGAAAGCTTATCCATCTGCCTAAAATCACCTTGTATTCTGCTAGTGGTTTGCAAATCACACTTGGGAGACCTTGGTATGCATGATGTTTGGAAGCCCTTGGGCCCCTCTCCTAGTTTTAAAAGCAGCAGATTTACAGTCAAGATGGTTGTACTTCCTTTACTGCATTTGAACCAATGTATGTTTTGGTAAATCAAACAGAAGATGGCTCCCTAGATAAAAAGCCGATTCTCTTATTTTGAGAACTTGGGGGATGTTATTAGTAACAGATTGTTCCAAGTGCTATTTCAAGAAGGTAGATGAACGCTAGCTTATTGTATGATTCACTGTTTTCTGTATTGAGCAGCTGTGCACAGACAGGTCTCTGCAGGGCTGTATTTGGGGATTTATTAAGTCTTCTCTCCATAGAGACAACCAAAGGAACTTAAGGTGGGTTAAGAAGGCAGTAGAGTAGGTAACACTTGTGAAACTCCATGTTGTGCAAGAAGGTTGGATGCCTGAGAGCTCTAGAAACAGGAATCCAGAGGAAACCCAAATTTCAGTTCAGAGAAGGAAGATGAAGAGGAGGATTTTATACTCAGCAAACCCTATGAGACCTACATTTCCATTTTTCCATTTGAGATAATATTCAGAAGATAATTGTTAATAAGATAATATTCACTCTTCTAAATGCACAGTTTGGCTCATTCTAAAAAGCAAGAACTCTAGTGGAAATTAAAGAACTCAGGGAAGACATTTTTATTGATCACTCAAGTTAGGTGCTTTTTACTCTAAGATTTTAAAAATTATTATTTATCAAAAAATAAGGGAAACTGTCTTAAATGAGAAATTACCAGACAGTGGAGATCAATTATTATATAGGCTCAATACAAAATATTATTAAAAATGCATAAGAGCAGATGTTCTGCTTGGAAACAACATTGCAATAAGCACTTTTCCATAAACACATATGGTGTAAGATCTTTCACATACGAATCATCTCAGTGTTTACAGTGAGTTAAATAATTTAAGATGGTGTCACCAACTCACAGAAATGTGATAAAAAAAAACACTTTAAATAAATTGGGTTGTTGCCATGACAAATAACCAAAACAAAAGAAACAACAGAAAAAAACAACAACAACCACTTCGTCCAAAGGATGTGAAGAAGGTGCCAAAAGTGAATGGTTCAGTATTTGTTGGTAAAATGAATGCATACTGGCCTTTAAATAGTATTTGTCACTATCTGACTCAGTTTCACCAACACCATTGCCATCGCAGAGAGCTTTGTAGAACTCCTCTTGCAGAACTTCCTGAGACTGACCACATACCTCACAAGATAATATATTCCTTTACTTTTTAACCACTCCTATATTTTCACAGTACATATCGGCCAAATGAGCAGAAAGGTTTTGAAGAATCAAGAATGACTGATTCCAAATGAAAACATTTTCTTGCCAGAGATCTATAGACTTATTTATATTTTTATATATATACATTTTTTTTTGAGGTACCAGGGGCCAGGGATTGAACCTGGGACCTCATATGTGGGAAGCTGACCCTCTACCACTGAGCCACATAGACTTCCCTGAGTTGTTTTTTTGTTTGTTTTTCTTGTTGTTTGTTTTTGTTTTATTAGGAGGCACCAGGAACCAAACCCAGGACTTCCCAGGCAGGAGGCGGGCATGTAACCGCTTGAGCCACATCCACTCTGAGACTTATATTTTTAACAAGAGATGAATGGCATTCTCATATGCTTTTAGAGGGAAGGAGGTGGGGATGAGGAGAGAAGAGAAAGACCTAGTAGAGGAATTAAAACCCTGCTTAATTCATCCTTTCTTAAGCTGAATTTACTGCAAAGCCCTTCTTTATGTAATGACTTTAACAACCCAGTTCTACAGGATGTGTTTTGGGGAATGTGTAGCTAGCCTCCCAAGTAGCCTTCAAGATGGTCCCCAATGATTCTTACCTCCTGGGAGTCACACCCTTGTGCAGTCCCTTCCCACATTTGTATAATGGAAAAAACATTGTGGACATGACAGAGTATGAGTTCCAAGACTAGGTCATAAAAGACTCTGTAGCTATTATCTTTAGCTCTCTTAGACTGCTCACCCTGGGGGAAACCAGCCTCCACATCATGAAGACACTTGAGCCCCCTGTGGGAGACCACTTGGGGAAGAACTATATATCAAGTGAGTGAGCCACCCAGGAAGCAGGTCCTTCAACTCCAGTTGAGCTTTTAGATGTCTGCAGCCCCAGCTGGCATCTTGACAACTACCTCAAGAGAGATATGAGTCAGAACCATCCAGCTAAGCTACTCCCAAATGTCTAATCAGAGACTGTGAGTCCATAAGTGCTAATTGTTGTTCTAAGCCACTATGTTTGGGGGTAATTTGTTATATAGTAACAGACAACTAGTAAAAGGAGTATTATCCTAAAGTACTTGATATCAATTATTTTGGTTTGTTATTTAACCACCACACAGCTTTAGTGGATGTCTTAGTTTGTTGGGGCTACTATAACAAAGTATCATAGGCTTAATGGCTTAAACCACAAGAATTTATGATCTCACAGTTTTGGAGGCTAGAAGTCCAGAATCAAGGTGTCAGTAGGATCATGCTCTCTCTGAAGCCTGTAGCATTCTGGTGGTGGCTTGATTCCATAATTCAATCTCTACCTCCATCACATGGTCACTTCTCTCCTTCTGTTTCCTACTCATGTGTCCAAATTTCCACTGTTTACAAGTTCTCCAGTCATACTGAATTAAGGCCCACCCTGATTCACTTTGGCTTCATCTTAGCTAGGAACATCTTCAAAGATCCTACTTACAAATGGGTTCACATCTACTGGCCTGGGGGTAAGGACTTGAACATGTCTTTGTGGGGGACACCATTCAATCTATAACAGTGGGAATTATGTTTTTACACTATTCTGCCTCCCTAGACATAGTTAATTGACTGAGAGATGAACTTCTAACTCAAGCCAGACCAGCCAGAGTTGTTCCCTAGGATTTTCTTACTGAAGCTGGGCAAAGAGATTTTATTCTCTGGTAATGAAGCCAAGTGTGGGACTCAGGAGCTGCAAGTGGCCATAATTCCTGGTGTATAGAGATAACTGGTCTAAGAAAAAAGCTGACAACACAGGGAGAAACATAATTGAGACATTGATAAAAAATAAATAAGTAAAAAATAAATTTAAAAAACCTAGTAATACTCAAGTCCCTAGTTCCAGTTGTCCCTGATGTCAGTCAGCTTCCTTCCAGTTAAGTTCCCATTTTTGCCTAAATTGGTTTAAATTCGGTTTCTAAATCTTGCCTTCCAAAGGGTCTTGGCTGATACATTCTCATATAATTCCATGCTTCCCCTAGCACAGAACTGATGACACCGTTCTGTAACTGCGTAACTGCTGGCTGCTTACGTACCTCCAGGTCCACAAAGAGGGTGGCTTTCAGGTTCATAGCATTCTGCCCTCACGTATCTCCTGCCTACACGAGGAGGTGGGACACCAACCACAATGTCTGTACTTCATAACCCTGGACCCTGGACCACAGTTGATTCACTCAAGCTGTGCCAATCAGATTCTCTCTAAGGAATTTGGAACTGAGAGACACAGAGACTGGACATCAAAACCTGTTTCTATGAATCCTCTTCAGAAGAGCTTAACTTCCTGCTAATAAGGTGCTCTGAGATGCCTCTTTTGTGAATTCTCTAAGAAGCTCCAGTATTCTCCCAATAATCTTGCAAGGTCACTTCTGCTTCCTGGAATTGAAAGAAACTTGACTAATGCACACCCACCTATTGTAGGTTCTGTGCGAGCAGCAATAACTTGCTCATCATTGTATCTCCAGGGCCAGCACAGTCCCTGTACATAGTGAGAATTCACTAAATATTTGATGCATGACTAAGGCTCACTGCACGGAGTGGGAGATATTCTTCTCTCCACTTAGAGAGTCTATTCTTTTCACTCTTTTGCCCTTCAATGTCCTGCACTCCTCCATTTGGCCTTGGTTCTCCCTGTGCTGTCAGCTACAGTGACCAGTGTGCCCTTCATAGGCAATACATCACATCGCTGCTCAAGGATGCAGACTAGAGACCAGAGGTCCCATGCCTCCCATCATCTAAGAAACTTTAGCCTTGGCTGCATGCCCAGGGTCTCCAGTCATATCATCTTGGTTTTACTGTCCACCTTGTCTATGCTGAGCTAGAGCCATACTAACCAGACAATTTTCAAGGCCAGAGCTGGCTTTATCCTGACAATGCAATGTTTCCAGGAGGCTCTCACCCTCAGATCTTATTGTTCCTTTGGTCCATGCTCTCAGCATTCTAGGACAGGCTCTTTATCATGGCTTCACTGTTTGGGACAGGAAAGAATGAGTTCTAGGGAAATTTCCATCTTTTTGTAGAACCATCCTTTTAGGAAAAAAATGTCTATGGATAGAATAAGAGTTAGTGGGGAAATGGGACAGAGCGTGGGCATTATAAATCAAGTTCAGGAATCTGATGTTAGTATGAGGGCTGCCAATTGCCAGAACAGCTAAGAAATCAGGGTTAGCAGGAGATAAAGAAGCACATCTCTCTTCCCAGGGCACTGCCTTGTCTAATGAGCTGTCTCTATTCCTCTGTGTTCCTCTCCTGTGTATCTACTTCTGTGTTCTCCTTCTCCATGTGTTTACTTCCATGTGAGAATCTGTTTTATCCCCACTAAGGGGGTGGGGACTCAACCCTCCACACCCTGATAACATGGCCAAATAAAAGCCCCAATCTTGATTTAACAAAGTAAAAGTGAAACCTCTGAATCTAATACAATCTAATATGCCCACAGGAAGAGACCAGTTTACAAACACAATCCAATATCTGTTTTTGGAATTCATAAACAATGCCATACTGCCACACCATCACAACAGCCTTAAAACATAGTATTTGGAGAGAAAAGTAAGATATGGATAGAAATCATCACATCATTTATACAAACTAAAAATACATGCACAAAGCAGCAATAGATAGTTTTCAAATACATACAAACATTAGTTTCCTGGACTATTCAAGCAAGTCCCATGAAATGTGTTGGCTTAAACAATGTGGATTTATTTGCTTACAGTTTCGAAGCTAAGAAAAATAAAGTCCAAATCAAGGCATCATCAAGGCGATGCTTTCTCCCCGAAGATTGTGGCTTTCTGGGACTGGCTGCTGGCAATCTTTGACTCACCTGTCACATGGTAAGGCACATGGCACCATCTCCTGGTCTCTCCCTTCTTTTCTGGGTTCCATTGCTGTAGCTTCTTGCTTCCTATGGCTTTCTCTCGTTGTGTCTGAATTTTGTTCTCTAAGAAAGGACTCTAGTAACAGGATTAAGATCCATGCTGATTGAAAGGGGCCACACCTTAACTGAAGTAGTCTCATCAAAAGGTCCTACTTACAATGGCTTCACACCCCAGGCATGGATTAAATTTAAATGTCTTTCTGAGCACATACAGCTTCAAACCACTACACACAGTTACCAATCTCTTTTTTTTCCCCTCCTTTCTCAGAGTTTAGTTTTCTCTCTTCAGAGTTTGGAGTCTGAACAAACAAAAATCACCAGTGATGTACAAATAACCGGTGCAAATGAATAGTAGGGGATAATTTTTTATTCTGTTGCTAATGATTTTTTTTTAGGAGGTACTGGGGCTTGAACCTGGGACCTCATACATGTGAATCAGGCACTAAACCGCTGAGCTACACCCACTCCCCTAGGAGATAATTTTTAAAATGATGCCTGATTTTTAAATCTACTTAAAAAAAAAAGTGACTGTGCTATTTTGATATTCTTGGTCTAGGGCCATATTCCTTATTCATTCTGTTCAGGTGCCCTTTCTTCCAAACCCACTGATGAAAGATAAATGATTTACCTAGCAAGCTGAGAACTGACATCCAAGCACTGTTCTGTGTACTGACCTATAATAGGCAGGTCTAGATTTTTTAAGTAATATACTTGATTGCGACTCCACTTAAATTCTGGTAACCCCAAACCCAATGAAGTTCTTTACCTTCCTCTAAAACTCTAAGAGTTATTTTGGCCTCAGTTACATTATTCACAATTCTTTATACAAGACTTTCCATCAGTAACCAACTGTGAGAATAGGCCAGAATATCCTTGTGGAGGAAAAGAAAAAAAAAGTGATATTTGCTTATTATACTCTCATGAACAGATATTGGATTTAGTGAGCATCTGGAGGAGTTGAAAATAGCCTGCCAAAAGAAAATAATTTCCATTTTTCAACCATGAAGGGATGCAAGCCATATTGCCCTTGTCTCTCAGTGTCCTGCTTTTGTGTAACCTCTTCCAACAAAACTGAAAAAGGGGTCAAAACAACCCTCCCTGTCCCATTGCTGTATCACAATGGAAAGGAGACAGGCCCCAGCTCCACTGAAAACCAGAGGCCTCTTTAGTTAACAAAGGTTGGGGGAATATCAATGAAACTTTCCCTTAGGGGCCTGTACTGTGAACACTGACACTAAATTAGATAAGAGTCTTATTCAACTTTATGTTTCTAATAATGCTGCAAACTTAAGAAATACACAAATATTGAAAATAATTAAATTATTTTCATCTTAGACCATTTCATTTTGTAACATCAAAGCTATAGAACACTATATAAATTCGGTAGATTTATTCAGAATATTATTTATTACTGAGACAATAAAATGGAAAGATTTTGTTTTCATGTTTTCAGGAATTTGACATGAGGAAAATAGTAACAAACTGCAAGGAAGTTGTTTTAATAAAATTTCTTAGAATGGATTTTTATGATAATGAAAATGTC
Organism: Chaetophractus vellerosus; assembly: GCA_004027955.1. Lineage (NCBI taxonomy): Eukaryota > Metazoa > Chordata > Mammalia > Cingulata > Chlamyphoridae > Chaetophractus > Chaetophractus vellerosus. The sequence goes on from PVKH010023661.1 coordinate 9,418, forward strand.
TCTACCCCCCTCCTCGTTTTTGAAACATAAAAAAAAAAAATCAATGAACATAAACCTCTGGATATCAAAATGCTGTTTAAATTTTGTTCCTTGTTCTCTAAGAAAGGACTCTAGTAACAGGATTAAGATCCATGCTGATTGAAAGGGGCCACACCTTAACTGTAATTGAGCACTGTATTACAGTGAATAAAATTACATCCTAAGATTATTTTATATTTTAAAATCTTGATTTTCTACATCTGGATTAATTAATAGTTCTTTATAGTATAAAATTAGAAATACAGGCTGGCAGATCTTAGTCTGAAGTAACAGGTCTTGTGGTAGACAGAAGCATGTCCCCCATAAAGATATGACAAGTCCTAACCCTGGTCCTGTGGGTGTGAACTCATTTGTAAATGGGATATTCAAAAATCTTATTAAGATGAGGTCAAACTGAACTGGGGAGTGATGGGTGGGGGCTCTTAATCCAGTATGACAGAAGTCCTTATAAGTAATTAAATTTGGTCACGGAAGTACAAGCCTCAGGAGGAGACAAAAAAAAGACAAATCACCAAATGACAGAGACAGCAACTGATTGCCAACAAGCCACCATCAGAGCCCTACAGATTTTAGAAAAGGCATGGCCTGCAGATCCCTTGGTTTTGGACTTTTATTCCCCAATAAATTGAGCCGCTAATTGCTGTTAAGCCAACCAGTTTGTGTATTTTGTTATAGCAGTCCTGCCAAACCAAGACAGTTTAATTTAAGAAAAATACATCATCTTTTTTCTTATCTAAAAAAAGTTCAATCCTAGATGACTTTCACAGCTTAAATCCTGGTATTGTACTGATTTCAACATCCTGGAAGCTTGCACTGAGCTTTCCTTTATTAAAGTTTTCCTATGATTTCCCTTCAAGTTTTACAAATTGGTTTAAAACACAAAACCAAATCACAAATACACACACACACATTCCCCTTTTCCAGAGCTTTCCTAATAATCTGACTTATTTTCAAGGAGATTGGCACCTTGTAGGGAATCTGCGTTTTCTCTTTAACCTTGGTGTCCAGGAATGCCAAACACTGCCTCAGAGATTCTGCTGGCCAGTCAGATCATCTGGCAGCAGGAGAACGCTCTAAGCTGAAGCAATTGCCCTGAGACTGCCAAGAAAAACAGCGGCCCATTTCCCCTCCCTCGGAGACTATGTGAGGTGGAACCAGACTTGTAAATTTGGACTAAGATCCAAACTTCTAGTCTAGAGCAAACCAGTTGCACCAGGCCAGGCACCTCATAGTCTTCCCATTGAAGAATGACCTAGGAATGGGCCAGGTAAAACCCACTTGCTCAAACTAACCTGAATTAGGGGCTGCCTCTGAACTAAACCAGCATTTACTTCTGGTAAATGACTTCATTTGCCTCTGATAAACTTATTCAAAGAGGTTCAACTGGGTTAATACTCTAATCATTTAAATATACTACCCTAAATATCTCATAGTCAGTATATACTAATATTTAATTGAGCACTGTATTACAGTGAATAAAATTATATCCTAAGATTATTTTATATTTTTAAATCTTGATTTTCTACATCTGGATTAATTAATAGTTCTTTATAGTATAAAATTAGAAATACAGATAGAAAATGAAAATGAAAAAAAAATCCTATGATCTTCTCATCATCCAGAACGTACATTATTCTCCTTCTTATGCTTTTACATCAGGATCATATATAAAATACTGACTGCTATGCTTTCTAAGACTCTGCGTTTCTTGGCCCCATTTTAAGCAGCTAGATGGGAGGACACCCACTACTTAAAAGAGATTTTCAGCACTGGTACTAAAGAGAACACATACCACATAGTCTTACTTTTTAAGACCGAAAGCCATATTTCAGTCTAAGACAGAAAGAATTAGAAAAGACATGCAAAGGATTGAAAACAGCTTTCCTGGCCCCTCCCCCACCCCATTCTCCTCCTCCCTCCCTCTCCTTCCACCCTCTCCCAGATGAAGACCTTCTGGGAGGAAAAAAAGGAAAGGAGATAAGAGAGTCAAGTGCAGAATGTGGTAAGGGAATTGGGCCCCATGCAGAGTCTGCAGATTGTCCTCCCAGTATCCATGTCTCTCTTTCATCCTTACTTACAGAACCCAAATTTTCCTCAGGTGCCCTTTTCCCAGCCTTCTTTGCAGTAAAGCATGGCCATGTGACACAAGAATAGCCAATTAGATGTAAGAAAAAGGCATCTAGAGATTTCTAGAATATATTTTGCTCTCCTGATACAGACACCATCTCTTTCTTCCTTCTTCCTCCTGATTAAATGCAGAACTGATCGTTATTATGCAGCAGCCAGTTTGCAACCATGAGGCAACAAGCTAACAGGCTAAAATAGGATGGCAAGCAAAAAGATAAAGGCCCTAGACCTGCACTGTCCATACAGTAGTCCCTAGCCACATGAGGCTATCTAGTTGGAACATGACCAGTCCAAGCTGAGAGGTTCTGTAAGTGTAAAATATACACCAGCTTGCGAAGACTTAATACCAGGGAACTGACTGTAGCTCAATTGGTAGGGCTCCAGTTTACCACATGGGAGGCCCTGGGTTCGGTTCCTGCGGCCTCCTGGTGAAGGCAAGCCGCCGTGCGATGAGCTGCCTCAGCAGGATGATGCAACAGGGCGAGACAAGCAGACACAGAGAGATGCAAAACAAATGAACACAGCGAGCACAAGCAGCAAGGGGGGGATATATAAATAAATAAAAATAAATCTTTAAAAAAAAAAGGCAATACCAAAAATATGTAAACTATCTCAATAATTTACATTAATTACATATTGAAATTATAACATTTTGGATACACTGAGTTAAGTAAAATATATTATTAAGATTCGTTTTCCCTGTTTCTTTTACTTTTTTAATGTGGCTGCTAGAAATTTTTTAATTACCTACGTGATTCTTATCATACTTCTGTTGGACAGCGCTCCCCTAGAACATTAACAGTATCCTTTTGCACCAGTCTTATCGTGTGAGAAAAATAAACCTCTATTGATTTAAGCTGCTATTAGCCAGGTTTTCTGTTTCTTATGACCAAAAGTGCTCCAGACAGACAGACACAGGAATCCTCAAGGCATAATAGTTCCAGGATATACAGGAATTACAGAATTGAGAAGATCTGTAAGTCAAATGTAAACTGAAGAGGCAACTAGCCTTGGAAACTACACCCTCACAGAGCAGCAGTCACAGAAAGGAGAGGGCAGGGTGGCTTGTCTATGGATTAAAGGAGAAGAGACGGACCCCTGGAGTCCCCGTGATCCCAGATTGGCATGAGGCATCCAAACGTTTCCTGGAGCCCAAATGGGGCTGGGAAGTAAGCCGAGAGAGAAAACGTTCAGGACTACAAAAAATCATCCTTCAGCAGAAACAAGGAATCACAACAGAAGGCTACGATATAGATTCTTTGCACAGCGGGTATGTTGAGGATAAGGCCCCATCTCCATGGAGCACAGCCTCAGGAAGCCAGTTGGGAGCCAAGCCAGGGCCTCCGACCGACCAGATGGGCAGAGATTTATCTGACGCAGGAAGCCATGGATAAGAGGAAGAAGTAGGCACCCCACTGCAGCCAAAGTGGCCTTTACATAAGCTTCCCAGGGCTTGGTGTCAACTCCAGTGGGGCAAGAGGGAAATGGAGAGGAAAGGATCCTGCCTGTGTCAGGACTTTACGACTGAAGTGGCTGAGAAACCACTGAAGTCGACTATGTTCACCTGGAAATGATTACATACTATTTTCCGTATCTGGCAGAATAGGCAAGGGAACAAGGCTGGGGGTGGGATATGGGAATAGAAGTCATAAATTAAGATGAGTTTTAGAAGATAAGTAAGTTATATTTCTAGCACACCCAGTCTTGTGACCTGGATATATCATACCCACTACACACAAACACACACACACACACACATACACATACAGCTCTGCATATTTTTAAACAAAACTAGAATCATACAGTACATACTATTCTCTTTTTTTAAAGATTTATTTTATCTAGAATCATACAGTATGTACTATTCTTTTTTTTTTTAAGATTCATTTTATTTTATTTATTCCTCCCCCACCCCCCGTGCTGCTTGTGTTCACTGTGTCCATTTGCTGTGCGTTTTTCCGTGTCTGCTTGTCTTCCCTTTGTTGTGTCATCTTGCTGCACCAGCTCACCGCACCACGGTGGGCCGGCTTCCCTTCACCAATAGGCCCCGGGAATCGAACCTGGGGCCTCCCATATGGTAAACAGGAGCCCAACCTTTGAGCCACATCCGCCACCCAGTATGCACTATTTTATAACCTGCTTTTATCATTTAGTAATATATCTGGAACATCTTTACACGGACCAAACTTTTAATGGCAGGCTGAAATGCATTCAAAC
>PVKH010023662.1:0-13807 GCA_004027955.1 Chaetophractus vellerosus
AAAAAAATGGCACAAAGTAAAATATCTAAAAGCTTTGAGTCTCATATAACAGGCAAGTTAATGAGAAAAAGACCAGTATCAATAGAAAACTAGGAAGAGTACATGATTTAATATCACAGAAAATGAAAATAAAATCACTCATTAATACATGAAAAGAGTTTCAATCACATAATTTAAATATTCTACATGAAATGTCATTTTTTTCCCATCAGATTGACAATGAACAAAAAGTTTAATATCATATTTCATTGGAAATGATGTAAAGAAAAAGTTATTCCCATATTTTCCTAGTTAAGGGATAAAACTTCTTTGAAAAATAGTTTGGTAATAACTACCAAAACTAAAAATCAAACTCCATAACTTCAAGGGAAGATGGCAGAGTAGGGAGCTCCAAGAATCAGTCCTTCCACCAAAACAAGTATCATACAGCTAGGAACTGTATGAAACAACCATTTTGAAATTCCAGAGGCAAGAAGAACACTGTACAATATCCAGGTAAGACCAAGAGGATAGGCTGATAAATTATGGTTAAAAAAAAAAAACTGTAGATTTTTCTGTCCCCTCAGTATCTACCAGCACCCATCCCTCACTTTTGCAGCAGGATTTCGCAAGGCCCAGTCCCAGGATAGCTGGGGCTGAAAGAGACTCACATTAAAGTCAAAGATACAAGTAGGTTGAGGGTGAACAGATGGAGAAAAATATACTATGCAAGTAGTAACCTAAACAGAGCTGGGTTGGCTACACTAATATTGGATAAAATAGACTTTAAGCTAAAAACTGTAATGAGAGATAAAAATGGTTATTACATACTAAGAAAGAACACAATTCAACAGGAAAATATAACAATTATAAATATATATGCAACTAAGAGCAGAGTCCCAAAATATACTGACAGGTTTGAAGGGAGAAATGATGGTTCTACATTAATAGTAGGACACTTTAACACACTACTGTCAATAATGGATAGAACATAGTCAGAAGATCAATAAGGAAGTATAGGACTTGAATGATACACTAAATCAACTAGACCTAACAGGCATATAGAATGCTGTACCCAACAAAAACAGAATGCACATTATTCTCGGATACACATGGATCATTCTCCAGTACAGACCACATGTTGGGTCACAAAACAAGTCAATAAATTAAAAAATATTGAAATCATACACTGTATATTCTCTGGCCAAAAAGAAATGAAGCTAGAAATAAAAAATGGAGGGAAACAGGAAAATTCACAAATATTTGGAAAGTAAACAAAATATTCTTAAATAACCAATGGATTAAAAAGGAAATCTGAAACAAAATTAGGAAATACCTTGAGGTGAATGAAAAAGAAAATACAACACACCCAAACTTATGGGATGCAGCAAAGGCAGTGCTAAGAGAGAAATTTATATCTCTAAATGCTTGCATTAAAAAAGAAGAAAGACTTTAAATCAGAGTTGAAACCTCAAAATAGGGAGAAATAGGAATAGAAGAGCAAAGTAAACCCAAAACAAGCATAAGGAAGGAAACAACAAAGATTAGTGTGGAGATAAATGTGTACACCAATAAATTGGATAACCTGGGAGAAATGGACAAATTCTTAGAAACAAAAAACTACTTACATTGATTCAAGAAGAAAAAGATATCAACAAATCAATTACTAGTAAAGAAATTGAATCAGTAATCAAAAACCTCCCAACAAAGAAAAGCCCGGGACCAAATGGCTTCACAGGCGAATTATCCCAAACATTCCAAGAAGAATGAACTCTAATTCTGCACAAACTCTTACAAAAAATTGTAGAGGGAGAAAGATTCCCTAACTCATTCTATAAGGCCAACATCACTCACGTACCAAAGCCAGATAAAGATACCAAAGGAAAGAAACTACAAACCAATATCTCTTATGAATATAGATACAAGAATCCTCATCAAAATACTAGCAAACTGAATCAAACAGCTTATTAAAAGAAGTATACACCATGATCAAATGGGATTTATCCCTGTTATTCAAGGTCGGTTCAACCTAAGAAAATCATTTAATGTAAGATCACATTAACAGAATCAAGAAAAAACCACATGATCATTTCAATCAGTGCAAAAAAAGCATTTGACAAAATACAGCACCCTTTCTTGATATAAACACTTAGAACACTAGGAATATAAGGAAACTTCACCAACATGATAAAGGGCATATATAAAAAGCACGCAGGAAATATCCTACTTAATGGTGAAAGAAGGAAAGCTTTGTTTCTAAGATCAGGAACAAAACAAGTATGCCCACTGTCACCACTGTTATTCAACATTGTGCTGAAAGTTCTTGCCAGAGCAATTAGGCAAGAAAAAGAAATAAAAGGCATCCAAATTGGAAAGGAAGAAGTAAAGCTTTTCTTATTTGCAGATGATATGATCCTATTTACAGAATATCCTGAAAAATCCACAATAAAGCTCCTAGAACTAATAAATGAATTTAGTAGAGTGGCAGGGTACAAGAGCAACACCCCAAAATCAGTAGTGTTTCAATACACAAGCAATGAACAATAGGAAGAGGAAATCAATTTAAAAATTCCATTCACAATAGCAACTAAAATAACAAAATATGTAGGGGTAAATTTAACCAAGGATGTAAAGGATTTATACACAGAAAACTACAAAACATTGCTCAAAGAAATTAAAGAAGACCTAAATAAATGGAAGAATATTCAATATTCATGGATTGAGAGAATACATATTGTTAAGATGTCAATACTACCCAAATCCGTTTATATTATTCAATGCGGTCCCTATGGAAGGCTAAGGGACTCTGAATAGCTAAAGTTATCTTGAAAAAGAAGAATGAAGTTGGAGGACTCACACTTCCTGATTTTTCATCTTATTAAAAAGCCACAGTAATCAAAACAGCATGCTACTGGCACAAGGACAGACATATAGATCAATTGAATAGAATTCAGAGTGCAGAAATCAACCCTCACATTTATGGACAGCTGATTTTTGACAAGGGGGCAAGGACCAGCCAATTGGGAAAGAATAATCTCTTCAACAAATGGTGCTTGGAAAATTGGATCTCTATTTGCCAAAAAAGAAGGAGGACCCCTAATTCACACCATATTTTAAAAATCAGTTGAAAATGGATCCAAGACCTAAATATAAGAGCTAGAACTATCAAACCTCTAGAGGAAAATATAGGGAAGCATATTCAGGTATTAGGTAATGTTTTCTTAAACCTTACACCAAAACCAAAAGCAACACATGAAAAAATTTGATAAAATTATAGACTTTTGTGCCTCAAAGGATGATATCATGAAAGTAAAAGAACAGCCTACAAAATGGGAGAAAATGTTTGGAAACCACATATCTTTTAAAGGATTAGTTTCCAGTATATATTTTTTAAAATCCTTCAACTTAAAGACAAAAAGACAACCCAATTTAAAAAATGGGCAAAAAGAGTTGAACAAATATCTCTCCAAAGAAGATATACATATGGCCAGAAAACACAAAAAAGATGTTCAACATCATTAGTCCTCAGGGAAATGGAAATCAAAACCACACTAAGAGACCATTTCACACCCACTAGAATGACCGCTATTTAAAAAAAAAACAACCAGAAAATAAAAGTGTTGGACAGGATGCACAGAAATAGAAACACTCATGCAAAGCTGGTGGCAATGTAAAATGGTGCAGCTGCTGTGGAAGATAGTTTGGTGGTTCCTCAGAAAGCTAAGTATGGAATTATACCATTTGACCCAGTATTACCAGTCCTATGTATATACCCAAAAGAATTGAAAGCAAGGAATAAATCAGATATTTGCACACCATCGTTCATAGCAGCATTACTCACAGTTACCAAAAGGTCAGCGCAACCCTAGTGCCCATTAACTGATAAACGGATAAATAAAATGGGGTATATATACACAATGGAATATTATTCAGCCATAAAAAGCAATGAATTCCTGATTCATGCAGCAACATGGATGAACCTTAAAGTCATCGTGTTGAGTGAAATAAACCAGACACAAAAGAACAAATATTGCATGTCTCACTAATTTGAAACTATTAAAATACTCAAACTCCTAGAGTCATAGTCCTAGAGTATAGGTTACCAGGGGACAGGGTTGGGATAGAGAATGGGAAATTGAGGCTTGTACAGGATTCATATTTGAAAGAGTAGAAAAGTTTTGGTAGTGGATGGTGGTTATGGTAACACAACATTGTGAACATAATTAACAGCAATAAATATATATCTGAATATGATTTACAGAGGAAATATTAAATTGTATGTATGGTAACAAAATTTTTTTAAAAAATGCATGGTGCATTACAATAACAGTGATCCCTATGTGATTGTTTGAAGCTAAGTGGATCCCAGAAAATCCTGTTCTTAAAGCTAATCCATTCCTGTGTATGTAAACCTATTGTAGATGGGACCTTTTGATTAAATTCAGTTACGGGATCTTCCTTTTAATTAGATAACTTCAGTAAAGCATGGCCCAAGGTGAGTCTTAATCCTCTTAGTGGAGCTCTTTCTAAATAGAAGAATAAAAATTCATACACAAAAATGCTGTAGAGACAGAGAAGAACCCAGAAGCTGAGAGAGAAGGCCCCAGGCACAAAAAGCTAGAATCAACAGATCACAGAGGCTGAGAGGATATGACATGGGTTAAGGTTTACAAAGAGAATTAAAAGTCATTATTCTAAAATAATAAATGGCATGCTACCTTATGATGAATTCCTTTTTGAGCCAGTTTCCCTTGTAGAAAAATATATATTGAACATCTTGTGTTCAAATTTTGAAAATACATATTTTTAAAATAAATCCAATATACTTTCCAATTAAAGGGCTTGATTACTGAAGTTGAATCATTGTACCTTCAGCTACCATATTTCATGAGCTACTTAAGCCATGGCTCTTAAAGGGACAAAGACAAGTAATGCATTTTTTTAATTGTAGCAGCTAACAGTAACTGATAGGAAGTAGATTCTCAGCTAATGTCTATCAAATGTGATTTAACCATCATTCTATTACTGGGAAATACAAGATAGGGAAAATGGAAGATGGTGGAAACTTTGTCTGAGGGTGTGGGGAAGGGAAGGGTAAAAAACCACAATAGTAGGACCTTATCCTTCATAAATCTTTTTTAACTTTTACAAAATACTCTAATTTCTATGAGCTTATGTGATATCATCTGTTTTTCCATAAATCACTCAACAAATATTTGATGAGTACCTGCTATGAACCACAACTGTACTAGGTACTGGGGAGGTATCCTGCCCACTGTTGCTACCCATCAATGGTGTGGCTATTGCTCGTGGTAACAGAGTACAATCAAGAGTTCGATATATTGTGCCTTAGAAAACGAATTACTAAGTTCTGGGATATACATGATCTAAAGGGTGATTAACAAGTATTTAGCATGTGATTGCCTTTGAGATGCCTCATTGCATTATCAAGATGTCAGAATTTTCAAAGAAGTATTATTTTAAGTATTTATACTCTAAAAAATAATTCCAAAATGAAAGCAAAGAATTTTCAAATTAATTTATCTTCTGTGTTTCAGAATGTGCCACTTTTCGTAATATGATAAAAGGGCTACAGCAGACCATTGAATATCAACATAATTTGAAAGGTAAGTTAGGAAAAAACTTTGAAATGCGTGATTTACTTGAGCGCCTTTAAAAATTGAGTTTTTACTCCAATGGCAGTAAGTGTCTTTTAATTTGGTCCTATTAAATTAATCAGTTAAGGGAAGGATTTCTTACTATTTAATACTAATTTCCTAAATGATGAAATAAGAAATGCCATGCTGAGCAGACCAAGTCAGTCTTAATCTGTCTGATAGGGGCATCAGGTAATATTTTACAATAGATTGCAATAGTTCTCTATTATTTTTTAAAGTTTAGAAGTATATTATCAGTAGCACTCTTTCTTTAATAACCTTATGTTCAGTTTTGAAGGGCATGTATTTACTCGTTAAGTGATGAATATTCCATTCAAACTGCAGTGATAGTTTCACTGTTTAATATTTTTGTTATAAACTAATACTATATTTGTGTAAATGAAGCCAACATATTCAGATCTCTTATTTTTGCTATCCATGCTAACCCAATAAATAGCCCTACCATTCACAAAATAGAATGGTATTTTGTCCTGTTCTGGTGTAGCTACAGTGTGATCAAATGCCGTAGGGGATAAATGTGGGATTTCTTTCTACTATGTGGAAGATTAGACCAAATTTCCTTCAACGTCCCTTCCAACATAAAAATTACACCAAGCAAGAATTTCTCATCTTAGGTCTCTACTTTTATAAAGAAAGCACCTTACCTATGTAGATGAGATAGAATGTTGATCTTAAATGCCGTTTATTTGATTTGGTATCTTATTTCTTATTGTCTTTGTAGTTTTCTATTGAGCTTTATCTTTTCTTTAAGAAATTCTATTAGTTATTTCTTTCTGTGCATTTTTCCCCTAAAGACTCTCCTTGAAGTGATGATGAACCAAGTATAGAAGTTGTTTTACAGGATTTCCGACTTACATTGTCAAATAGCCTCTGAATATAGAAAGGATTCATTTCCATATCCACATACCACTCAAAGCTGTGCTGGAGACCAAGGGGGTAAAAGATGGGGAATTACACCATCTCCAGTGCTTTTCTTTTAGTTAACTCCTGCTGGCTTTTGATCCTGATTTGTTCCATAGATTTTCACTTAGCTTGATTGTAGCATTATGCTTATTTTTTCCCAGTGTTTGATCCCCATCCCACACTTGATTTGGAATTCTCCCTGCTCTGTGACTAAAATACAACACTTAGCTTGATTAGATAGATATATGAATGCTCAAAATCATTTATAGGCCTTGTATTCTAGGATTTCAATGGTATTTAACTCTTCCCAGAATTTTGTTCACAAAATTAAATAGCCACTCCTGAAAATGATTCACTGATTTGATTTTGCTAATGCTTCTACAGGCCTTGATTTGGACAAGGTGGTATACGTGAACTTACCTGTCTTTGATCTCTTTCAAATGGTTGCAGAGATTGCATGGTTAATTTGCATATTTAGTCTACAGAGTAGATGCTAATGATTGTCTCCCCAGCAGTTATTTCCTCTTCTTAATGGAAACCTAATTTTCTCTGGCATTCACGCTTTTTCTACTCAACCTTATGCCTTAGGGGAGCTGATTGCACCCCACCTCCAAGGGAAGGCTTCTGGAATAGTTTTCCTCTCTCTAAAGAGATGAGCTGTCTTCTCCTGGTTATTGATAATTCTGCAAATGATGTCTGAAATTGTTGCACAGTTCTTGTTTCCAGTCTGAAAATTGTCCTAGAGCGAGAATGGCAGGAAGAAGAGACTAAAAGAACCTGATTTCTTGATGAGATTTTTGAGCTGTTGAATCAATTCCCTCTAGGCTTAAGAGTCTCTTCATCCTATAAGAGAAATAATACTTCCCTTTAAACTCATCCATCAGACTTTTTAGTAGGGACTGTGTAAAAGATAACCTTTTGGAATGCAGAAAGAAAATATTAGAATTCTTATTTATATTTACTTTTACCTAAAAATCAAAGCAAATAATCTTATGAAAATTTAAAAATGGAATGATACTCCTTACTCTATCTGTATGTCAGTTAAGTGTCACTATACACAAGAATCTCCCAAAAAGACCAGTTCAAAAAAATGAAATACTTGCATCTTCATTTATTCCCCCAGACTCAGAGTATTGACATGTAGTGCAATTTTCATGTATCTGGTTCAAAGGATTAATAGATTATGGTAGCTACTTCTAATCAAACTAACCTTTCAAAATGGCTAGTAGCTATAAGATATAAAACGTAGTGAATAATACTAATAGTGCTGGCACAAGACAGCATAAGAAATTAAGAGAGCTGTCACTTCTCCTATCCCTGTACAAGTTCTTCATCCGGTATATTAAGAAGTCAAAGTAATGGCAATTTGTCAGACCTGATGGAATATCAGTCATTGGTGAGAAAATACCTGCTTTTGGAAGAAAATTAATCTATCTACAGCAAGACCATTTTCAAAATGGATATTTAGATGTGGTTCCATCATTAAGTGATTTGTAGGTTAAAAATGTGTCAACTTTAAGGATTCTCTTCTGAACATTAAACTTGGAAGATTCTAATTTCAATAAGAATCTTTCAAACAATAATTCTCAGTGATTTTTAACTTTTTTGTTAGTTTTTTAAAAACCTTTTGAGAGGTGTATAAGAACAATAAACTAATATCAAGGAAAATGGATGTTTACTGACAAACTTCAAAAACAATCACCTTTGCATAATTAGTGTTTGGGTTTGAAAAACAAGTATCATGATTAAGCTCAGCCAGTGATGCATTTGTTCTATTAAAACCAAGTATCAAAACAACTTGAATAGTAGAACCAACCTTTTAATTTCTGTATCAAAGTATTAAATCAGGATTGTGAAAAATATTGATGAATTTTTATTTCCATTGTCTCACTAAAATTTATTAACACCACTAATAATTCAGTAAGTCTAACATTTTGTAACAATACCTTAAATAATCTCAAAATAATTTAACATTTCCCTCTTTTAGTTTACCTTTATAATTTCTATTTTTATCTGTTTCAAGAGGTACAAATAATCAGTATGTTATATATAAGTAATTTATAGATAAATAAACATGAATTAAGGTATATGCTAATTATTTTTTATTGCACAGGCATACAATTATAAAAGTTTGGAAACTCCTTGTTTCAAACACCACATCTGTGTGTTAATACATTTTAGATTTTCTTATTTATGTTAGCTAGTCTCTGTCCTCCTAACTTCCTACTGTTATATAATGAGAATGTAGTTGGCCTTCTTGTCAACATATTAACCCATTTTTGGCAATGGCATTGGAATTTCAAAGCTTGAGGGGGAAATTTAGTCGTTCTCATTCTCATGATTGATTGGATGATCAAGTTAAACATATTTTCTAAGATGTTATTATTGCTAGGCTCTTCCTTTTATTACTGCTAACCTGATATTGGAAGGAAAGTCATTGAGCAATACTAGTAAATTGCCTTTGATATGCTATTTATCAAGGTAAAGGGAGGCGAGGGCCCACCACATTGGGAAAAAATGTGATGAGTTATATAACTATCAATATTTGATTGTTAAAAATTTTTAAGCATCCAGTTTATTAGAAGACAGTATTGATTATGTGTAGGATCCGAGTAAGTTGAGGATTATATCGATATGAATCAACACAGCATTTACCCAGACAACCAAACAGGAACATTTAATGTAAAAATATCTAGATCATTATAGAATGACATTATTACAAAGTAAAGCAATCAGATCATCAGTAATATAAATGAAAGCCAACTAACTAAGTCTATAATGAATAGAATCTAGAAAGAATGCACACTTGACTTTCCTCCATTTGATATCAAAGGAGAATAACTAATTTCAGAAAAATACAATGCAAAATTTCTAAAGCCCAAGAAATTAAAGTAAATTTTGGCTAGGTCAGAGAAAGATTCCTTGTCAAATATCATGACCAGATAGACTGTGCAGTGATACAAAATGCTATTTGAATTTATAACTCTTCCAAATTGGTTGTATGGTTCTAGGTAGCATAATTATAGATGGACCAAATCCAGATAACATGCAAGTAGTATAACATTTAAATGGGTTGATTAATTTTTCTGACAGAGGGAAGACATCATCTTTAAAATGTCAGTTTTCCTAGTGTTAATATATATATTTAATACAACTTCAATTAGAATACAAAATTGGAGGTGGGTATTGTATAAAATAAATCTTATAGTTCATTCAATAGAAGTAATGCCTAGGAATAAACAAGAAAACTCTGGAAAAGAAAAATAGTGTGGGAGAAGGGGACTTCCCTTACCATATAGCAATATTCTCTAAAGCTATTGTAATCAAATCAATATGGTATTGTCATAGAATTAGAAAAATACTTCTGTGGAAAAGAATTGGGGCCTAGAAACAGGCCCCAATGTGTATGGTAATATAATGTATGGGACAGGGAATATTTCAATTTATTGGAAAAAGAATGGATTTTTAACATATGGTACTGTTGCAACTGGCTTTCCTTCTGGAAGAAATGAACATTGGATTCTTTCCCACCACATTAAAAATAAATTCCAGATGTATAAAAGACTTTGATGTTAAAAAAAAAAGCAATAAAACTTAAACAAAAATATAGGATGCAACATGTATAACCTAGAGCTGGGATATATCTTCTTAACCAAAATAGAAATCTTGGATGCTTTGTAAAGCAAAAACAGACCTAATAGACTTTATTAACAACAATACAACTTGGGGCTATGTACTGAAAAAAAAAAAAAACAAAACCATGATCTTAAACTTAATATATACCTCTTCAATATGTTACTTCAGTTAAGGTGTGGCCCAAATGAATCAGGTTAGCTGTTAATTCAGATTACTGGAGTGCTTTATAAGCAGAGTGAAAGTCAGGGAGAAATCCAGAGGAAGTAGCCAGAAGCTGAAAGTCAGTGGAACCCAAAAGAAAAGAGAGAGGCCAAGAGAGGCCAAGATATACATTGGCATGTAAAAGAGGAGCCAAGGACTGAGGATCACCAGCAATCAGCCCCAGAACACTAGGAAGAAAGCATCACCTTGATGATGCCTTGATTTGGACTTCTCCTAGCCTAAAAATCGTGAGCCAATAAATTCCCACTGTTTAAGCCAAACATTTCATGGCATTTGCTTTGGCTATAAAGAAACTAGAACAGTAGGAAAAGTACAAAATTGAGGCATTAGCAAAGTCATGCTTTCTCTCTGAAAACTGGTATTCCTTGGTTCTTGCAATCCTTGGTTCTTGGCTTTTCTTTATATGGCAATACACATGGCAACATCTTTTTTCTGGGTTCCGTTGACTTCCAGCTTCTGATGACTCCCCATCACTTTTCAACTGTAGCCTTCTCTATAATGCCTCCAGTAATAAGATTAAGACCCATCCTCATTCAGATGGCCACATCTTAACTAAAGATCTTATTTGCAATGGGTTCACACCACAGGAATAGATTAAAGTTAAGAACATGTTTTTCTGGAGTACATAATGCCAAGACATCACAATTATTTATCCATTCATTAACAGATGGGCATTTGAGTTGTTTCCAGTGTTCCTATTTCTCCAAATCCTCATCAACACTTGTGATTTTCCTTTTTTAAAATTTATTAATAGCCAACCCAGGGATTATGAAGTGGTAGCTCATTGTGGTTTTGATTTGCATTTCCCTAATGGCTAGTTATGTTGGGCATCTTCTCATATGCTTACTGACCATTTATATATCTTCTTTGGAGAGATGTATACTCAAGTCATTTGCCCATTTTTAAGTTGGGTTGTCTTTTGTTGTTGAGTTGTAGGAGTTCTTTATATACTCTGGATATTAAACACTTATCAGATAGATGATTTTGAAATATTTTCTCCCATTCTGTAGGTTGTCTTTTCACTTTCTTAATAATGTCCTTAGATGCACAATAGTTTTTAATTTTGAAGAAGTCCAATTTATACAATTTTCCTATTGTTTCTCATGTGTTTCATATCATAACTAAGAATCCATTACCTAATACAAGGTCCTGAAGATGTTCCTCTATGCTTTCTTCTAAGAGTACTATAGTTTCAGCTTTTGTATTTAGGTCATTGATCCATTTTGAGTTAATTTTTTTAGCAAATCAATTTTATTGATATATAAATAAAGCATAAATCCATCCAAAGGGTACAATCAGCAATATTTTATGTAATCACATATTTATGCATTCATCACTTTAATCATTCTTAGAGGACTTTCATTATTGCTATAATAAAATAATAAACAAAAAACAAACAAAACTCACCACCTCTCACTCTCTGTTTCCCTGCTATACATAGCTGCTATTCTTTTTCCTTCTCTCTAGTATATTTGTATTTGTATTTTGTAAAAACAGTCTTATATATGCAATATCACCCATATTCGTGTTTCATATGAGGTTTCACTATCATATGCAGTACAATGTTACAGTTTTTACCTTTCCTTCTAGTAATATACGTGACCTTAGACTTTCCCTTTCAACCATCATACCCATATAATAGCTCCGCTAGTTACAAACACCATGATATACTTTCACCATTTCTATTCGTTTCCAAAGATTTACAAACAGCCATTTTACCAATTCTTCACAGATTAACCCTCAGCTTTCCCTTCTCTACTTTCATTCTGTTTCTGGTGACCTATATTCTAATTATTATCTTCATGAGTTTACATTATATACTTAGTTAATAATAGCTCAATCATACAGTATTTCTCCTTTTGTGTCTGGCTTGCTTCACTCAACATAATGTCCTCCAGGTTCATCCATGTTGTCATATGCTTCACAACTTCATTTCTTCTTACTGCTGCATAATATTCCATCATGTGTATATACCAAAATTTGTTTATCCACTCATTAGTTGATGGACACCTGGGTTGTTTCCAACTTTTGGCAATCGTGAATAATGCCACTATGAACATCGGTGTGCAGATGTCCGTGTCAATGCTGTCAGTTCTTCTGTTATACCTGGTAATGGTTTTGCTGGTCACATGACAAGTCTATATTCAACTTCTTTAAGAACTGGCAAATAGTCCTACACAGGGGCTGTAGCATTCTACATTCCCACTAGCAGTGAAAAAGCATTCCTATCTCTCCACATCTTCTCCAACATTTAGTATTCCGACACTTTAATATCGGCCAGTCTAATAAGTGTGAAATGATATCTCATTGTAGTTTTGATTTGCATTTCCCGAATTGCTAGTGATGTTGAATATTTTTTCATATGTTTCTACACCATTTGTATTTCTTATTTGGACAATTGCCTTTTCAAGTCTTTTGCCCATTTTTAAATTGGGTAGTTTGTCTTTTTATTGTTGAGTTGTATGATCCATTTGTATATCATGGATATAAAACGCTTATCAGATATGTGATTGCCAAATATTTTCTCTCATTGAGTCGACTGCCTTTTCACCCTTTTGACAAAGTCCTTTGAGGTACAAAAGTGGTTAATTTTGAGGAAGTCCCATTTATCTATATTTTTCTTTGCTTGCTTGTGCTTTGGGTGTAAGGTTTAAGAAACTACTGCCTAAAACAAGATCTTGAAGATGTTTTCCAACATTTTCTTCTAGCAGTTTTAAGGTTGTTGCTTTTATATTTAGGTTCTTGATCCATTTCGAGTTCATTTTTATATAAGATATGAGACAGGGACTCTCTTTCTTTCTTATGAATGTGGATATCCAGTTCTCCAAGCACCATCTGTTGAATGGACTGTTCTTGCCCAGCTGGGAGGGCTTGACAGCCTTGTCAAAAATCACTTGACTGTAGATGTGAGGGTCTCTTTCTGAGTTCTTGATTCAGTTCCATTGGTCAGTCTCTGTCTCTTTATGCCATTATCATGCTGTTTGTTTTTTTTTTACCACTGTAGCTAAGTAATATGTTTTAAAATTTGAAAGTGAGTCCACCAAATTCTTTCTTCTTTTTTAAAGACATTTTTGGCTATTTGGGACTCCTTACCCCTCCAAATAAATTTGGTAGTTGCTTTTCCATTTCTGAAAAAAAAGGCATTTGGGATTTTTATTGAGATTGTGTACATCAGTTTGGGTAGAATTGACATCTTTATGATACTGAGTCTCCAAACCATGAACATGGAATGGCCTTCCATTTACTTCAATCTTCTTCAGTTCCTTTTGGAATTGTTTTGTAGTTTTCTGAATACAGGTCCGTATGTCCTTAGTTCAGTGCATCCCTAAATATTTCATAGTTTTAATTGCTATTATTAAATGATTTTTTCTGATTTCCTCATCAGATTG
>PVKH010023663.1:0-13821 GCA_004027955.1 Chaetophractus vellerosus
GAATTACCTGATTCTATGTCTCTCCACCACCAGCAGACCAGAAGCTGCTGCAGGGCAGGGCCACATGGTCTCACCTCTGTACCCCTAGTACCCAGCACGGCTCCTGACCCATAGTAAGTGCTCGATGCATTTCAGTTAGATGAAGACTAAATTCTCATTCAGTTACTCATTTAGCAGACTCCCTTCACTGAAAAGAAAGATGATTACTTGAAACTGGAACTATCCCAAAAGTACAGTAAAAGCTGCAACTCCCTCATTCATTCATTCATTCATTCATTCATTCGTCAGCAAATATTCATGAAGCTTCTCCTCTGTATCATGCACTGTTCTAAGTGATGAAGATATAACAGTGGACAAGACCGATGAGATCTTGGATCTCCTGCATCTTATATTTATTTGGAAGAGAAAAGTAGTAAATAAGCAATAAATGAATGAATGGATGGATGGATAGATAACATCTGACAGTGACACGTGCTATGTAGAGAAATGAGATAAAGTAATGGGATGCAGAAAATGTGGATGGTTACTTTGGACAGAGCTGGCAAGGAGGGCTCTCGAGAGGAGAGAATGTACCCACAACAGAATGATGGGGTCAGCACTCCATGTCCAAGCACAGTTAGGA
Organism: Chaetophractus vellerosus; assembly: GCA_004027955.1. Lineage (NCBI taxonomy): Eukaryota > Metazoa > Chordata > Mammalia > Cingulata > Chlamyphoridae > Chaetophractus > Chaetophractus vellerosus. The sequence goes on from PVKH010023663.1 coordinate 623, forward strand.
AGCCCCAATCACTCACAATCTCAAACTGAATAGCAGTATCAGCGAGCCATGTGCCACTATTCCTTGTCAAAAATAGCCATATGGACACGAATTCGTTCGGCTAACGCTGGCTGCTGTGATGCGATACCCGTTGACTTGGTGTTCCCATAGAGTGTAAAACGAGTATTCTTGATCTGCAGGTGGCTCTGCTCCATGTGGTGATTCAGGGGACACGGCTCTTTCCATCTTGTGGCCCTGCCCATCTTTAAAGTGTGGCTTCCACAGCCATCATGTCTGTCTGCATCAAGCCTGCTGGGGAAAGAGCAGGAGGTTTCATGGCAGGTTTTGCTAGGTCGGGCCTGAAAGGGACGACATCACTTCCCCACACATGCCATTGGCCAGAACTCGGTCATGTGGCCATGCCTAATGCAAGAGAGGCTGGGGAAAGTAGTCTAGCTGTGCATCATGGAAGAGGAGGAAACGGGCTCGGTGAGGCTCTCCAGCGTCTGCCTCAGCCTGGGTGAAGCATCAGGTAAACTCATGCGGGGAACGGGAAGTCCTCTCCCCAGAAGCTCAGGCTCAGAGCTCCTTATACTGCCTCAGCTATTCTGGCAGGAAGTCATGTGGGACATTGGATGTGGAAAGCAAGAGCTAGGGCTGAAATTCAATGGATTAATTCACTGAAGAGAAAATACTCGGACCTGTTGTGCTCTCTGACAGCCCCAGAGATAGAAGCTAATCGTCGTTCTGGGATGATGAGTTCTTTGTGGAGCCCTCAGAACGGACCGTTTGACCTTTTGAGGTTTCTCACTGCTCCGATCTCTTGCTAATGGATAGTGTTTTCCAAGCTGATGGTGTTTTAAAGATACGGCATCTAACCAACGATCATATATCTGACCTCTTGAGGGAGAACCTTGTACATCTTACTCTCTCGGCCTTCCTTATTGGCTAATTACATAACTTGACTAGAAGTTGGTTTTAGAGAATCAATTTTACCATTGCCTAATCACAAGTAAAGACCATAAAGTTTTATGAGAGCTGAAGGAACTGCCTTTAACAGAGGGGATCTTAAATGAAAATTAAAGGGGACATAAAATGATAAGAAATGAAATTCCACAAGGTGTTTTTCCCTGGACTGCCATGCTAAATTACAGTGCTGGGGGCATAATCCTGTTGGTTATGTCTCCAACGAGACATCAGGGGAAAGGGGAGAAAACTGGGAATCCCTCATCATCAGCAATGCAATTGGGAGAGAACCAAGTAGTGAAGTTACTGAAGGTCCAGCAGGGGGAAAACAAAGAAACAAACAAACAAAAAAATAACAAAACAAGCTTGACCCACCACCTACCAATGGTGTGACTCAGGCAATCTGTCTGAGACTCAGAATTCCCACGTGCAAAATGAAGATAACAATAGTAACCACCTCAGAGAAGCACTGAAAAGATTCAATCAAGTAAAGCACGTAAGGTGCTGACCACAGAGTCCAGCTCACAGCAAGTCTTTAGTTACTATTATCACTGTCACCATTGCTAATAATAGGAAAAGCTTAAAACAAGTTTGGGCTTTGTTAAGATTTTGTTCTGATGACAAACCCTAATGTTATCATTTCTATTTTATAGATTAGGAAACTGAAGCTCAGAGACCCTGGACACCTTGCCCAAAGTAACACAAGTAATGAATTCCTATAACTGGATTGAGAACCCAGATTTTTTTTGGCTCAAGAGACCAGCACACTTGACTAATATGTTAAATGTTTTTCAAGTAAGGTCCACAGACCACTGCAGGGTGCCTTTTAATAACTTGATTTCCAAACCCTATTTTGGTTACCAAAGCAGGATCCCTGGAGGTGGGGCTGATAGTCTGCATTTACAACAAGCACCGCCTCGGAGACTCTTGCACATACCGAGGTTGAGGACAAGAGATGCTCTAGTGCTTCTTACAATGTTGGAGCTGGGGAGAAAAGTTCCTAAGAGCCATATCTTGTTAAATTGCCAAAAGAATCACCCACTTCTTTCTTTGTGACTCCTCCTACTTCTCTGTATTTCAACCACTGTAATTTCTGGCATTTCCGTGTCTCAAAAGAAGTAGGGCTAAATCAACATATGCCATCAAGAAAGAAAAAAAAAAAGATGACTTCTCCCTGCCTTACAGAACAGGAGATTCATCTCACAAGCAGGCCATCTGTTGGAAAGGCTAAGCCTGCACTGAAATGGGAACATGCTCTCGTAACCAAATAAAGTAGCAGTGTTGGGAAAAGCACTTTATCTGAATGGAAATCATCAACGTGCTCTGGAGACGGAGCACTCTGATATCAGTACTGCACTGACGAGAACTATCACACCCTCTTCTAGCAAAGATGGGTGAGGTTCTGCCGAAGGAAGGAACAATCCCGCTCTCGGTGGCTTAACCCCGCCACAGCTCAATTCTTCTCCACACTACAAGCTCAGATCAGGTTGGCAGGTGACTCTGCCCATCTCAGTCACTCAGAGACCCTGGATGATGGAGGATCCATCTCGTCAAGTGAGTACACGGTCACGTCATTAGGGAAAGTGGTAAAATACGCACTGGCTTTTAAATACTCCAGTACCATTTTCTTGGCCAAAGCAAGTCACCATCTACACCTGACTTCAAAGGGGTGGAGAAGGGTCCTCCCCAGAAGAAGAGGGGAGGGACATTTAGATTGGCATCAAGGACTGCCACACTTATTTTAAAAGAAGATAACATAAACTCATGACACCCTGGGTATGCTGTACAATTTAATCAAACACAACTCTACCCTGAAAAATTTGATCTTAATAGAAAATACAGGTGGAATATCATTCTTGTATGCACCAGGGAGAAAAGATGAAACTCCAGAAATAGTATTCAAATTACTTTTTTTTCCCAAAAATTTATTTATTTCTCCCCGCCCCATCCCGCCATTGTTTTGCACTCCCTGTCTGCTCTCTGTATGTTCTTCTGTGTCTGCTTGTCTTCTCTTTAGGTGGCACTGGGAACTGATCCTGGGACCTTCCAGAGTGGGAGGGAGGCACTCAATCTCTTGCACCACCTCAGCTCCCTGGTCTGCTGCGTCTCTTAGTGTCTCTTTTTGTTGTGTCATCTTGCTGCACCAGTTCTCCATGCGGGCCAGCACTCCTACGTGGGCCAGCACTCTGTGTGGGCCAGCACTCTGCGTGGGCCAGCTCTCCACTTGGGCCAGCTTGCCTTTCACCAGGAGGCCCCAGGAATCGAACCCTGGACCTCCTATATGGTAGACGGGAGCCCAGTCGCTTGGCCACATCCACTTCCTTCAAATTATCTTGAAATCTTATTTTGTCAAACGCATGCCTTGGAAATGTGCGTGTGATGTAGCATTTGCCAAGTGGCATTTATTATTCCCTAGACTGTGTGCCTTGAAAACATGTGTGGCATCTTCTCACCCCCTTGTTTGACTTACTCCTCAAATATGGATTAAGTGATGCAGCAAACAACCTACATGTGCCTTTGAAAAGAGGATGTATGTTTTTGTTTGGAGAATGAACTATGGGTCTATGGTAAGAAATCTATTGGCAAGAAGGGCACAAAGGCTGGTAAATGTCAAAATCGCATCGTTCCAGGAAATGGACCTTGTGACTAGATTTTTGAAAGGGAACTTTCACTGAGGAGGAACATCATTTCCAGAAAGCCTCTGTACCAAGGCGGGGGGGCGGGGGTTCTACTTAGAGGCAAAAGAGAGGTGGAGGGTTAAACCAGCCAGAGGGCACTCCGGCCATGTGGGGAGGCCAACTGTGCCTACTTTTCAGGCCATGAAATATGGCTCCTGTTTTGACACTCTTGTAATAGCATGGTCGTGCACTCTCCTTGTTGCTGTGGGGTTTATGGTCCATAAAGTTTAATAACAATCTTAACAGCTGAACAGAGAGCACACAAGACTCGAAGGCTGCACTTTAAAAAAAGGGATCTGAATTTTTTAATTTTTTTTTCTCCTTTGCGTTTAGACTAATTCGAGCGCCTGCCTCTCATTGTTGGCCACACATAACAGCCACGTGAATAAACGGGACAAAATGGGGCTTGTCAGCTCTCGAATAAAGAAGTTGGCACACACTTGGCCTCAGCATCCTGGTTTGATACCTTGAGGAACCAAAGTTTACAAAGAAGCCTAGTTGCTTTGCAAGTACGGTACTGCAAATGTCGATACAGTCAGTGTGCCAGGGCACTGGGCACTTGGAATCAACTCCAAATCCATTCCCAAGGCCAGCAAAGCTGCCTGCAATCTGCACCCATCCACCTCTCCCTTCTCATCTACAGCCCCAATCCAGTTACTGACTATGCTGACCCCAATGTTATTTCCTAAGCAGCACTAATTGCCACCTGCCAGCTGCTTGTCTGTGTACTTGTTTACATTTTTATTATCTGCCCCCCACCACAGCATGCCCACCCCACCCCCACACACTTAAGGCACCTGAGTGCTGGTGAGAGAGACACAGAAAGGTAACAAAAGTCAGGAAGCTTGTGGCTGAATCCCAGTGCTGCATCTGAGTAAACAAACAAGATATCCTGAACCTTGTCACAGAGTTAAGTGTCCAGAGAACTTCAGTGTGTAAAGCTGAGAAGAGGGGAGCGGATGTAGCTCACGTGGTTGAGCACCCGCTTCCCCTGTACAAGGTCCCCCAAACCTCGGTACCTCTTAAAAACAAAATAGAAAAGAAAACTGAAGAAGACTCGGGCATACCCCTGTGGTTGCTGGGAATAAGCTCCTGCCCACACTACAACAAATCTCCACCCTAAGGGAATTTCTGTCTTCCCTGAAGCTGACCAGAGTTTTGATCTCCTTATTGCTTAAGGTTCTTTCCTTTCCCCCTTCCCTCACCCCAGAAAGATGTGTGCATATAGATTTATCTTCCAAAGCCAGGACCCATTCCATGGTGGCTTGGTTTTGCAGAGAACATCTAAAGGGTTGCAACACAAGAAAGTAACTTCAAATGGGTTAAATGGCTCTCCAGGATGGGAGGGGCCCAGGACCCTCTTCCAGTGGAAATTCTCCTCGGCTACATTTACATACCAAAGAGCCCTTCCTGCTGGGCTGGCTGGGCTTGCTTGGCCTAGTAACTAGGTCTTCTTATTCAAGGCCAGGAGGCTTCCCTCTGAAGCTAAATTCTGCTGTGCCTCTTACTCCTCCATTGTGAAGACAAACTAGGCACTGTTCCAAAAAAAAGGGCCCAGGGAGATACTTCACCAAGCTGGAGGCTTGATGTTTCTGCAGCCATCCCAAGATGGCTGGGTTTGCTGAGGAATCCAGGGTTTATAGGATTATGTAAGTATGTACTACTGGAGAATACGTCATTCATTCATTCATTCATTCATTTGTCCATCCATCCATCCATCCATTGGTCTGCCCCACAAACATTTATTGACTCACTACTGAAAGCCCAGAATGAAGCTATTTCTTCTTGCTGGCTCTTTTGTCCTTTAATTGTGAATAATAATAATTATTATTAACAAACAGCTATTTTATTTTCCCCCAACTGAGAATGATTCTGTGGCATAGGACCAAAGATTGGGGGGAAAAGGCCAGATGCAAAGGTCCTAGGATTTTAGAAAGTAATAAGCAAGATGGATCATAGCTAGGGTGACCAGATGTCCTAATTTATGCCCTGTGTAATTATCTGTTCCCTTTTCTACTCAAAAACCATTCCAGTTTGGATGATAAATTATATGGTCACTCTAATCATAACACAAACACCTGGAAAGCAGGGCAGCCCTGGGGAGAGGCGTCTTTCCCTTTTCCGTGACTATGTCCCACGTCAATTCCAACAAGGACATTTACAAGACCACCTAAGCGATAATTCCTGCTTTCAAGAAGAGCTACAATAACACTTTTGGCTTTGTGTCTATTGCTAATGCAGCAGCAATGTTCTACAGAACGAAGGCCCCGTTCCCTTTCATCGGTGGTGCTTCCCGTCCTCAGGAAAGGGACAATGTCGATAATAAAAAGCGGCTGCTGTTGACGTGGTTTAGCTCATGAGGCCTCAACAACGTACCAGCACAGGGGCTCTCCTTTCACTAACTAAGTTCCCTGGAAAATAAGTTATGCTCGCTGTACCTCCAGATTCTCTCTGCACACCAGGAATAATGATAGTTCTGACCCCATGGAGTTCTGAGAACCAAACAGAACATGTCCCAGGCCTGGCACACAATAAGAATCCAAGACGTGGCCCAGTGGATGCTCTCGTAATTATAATTTCTACTAGTTCCCTAATATCATTATCCGGAGTCCTCAGCAACTGTCTTATTAGCAATTCTGTTTTGCAACTGAAGAAGTTAAGCTCTGGAAAGCAAATAATAAAGAATGGGGCAGGGGACTGAACTCTGACCCTAGGGCTGTATTGCTGTCCCTGAGCCATCAGGATCGGTGATGGCATAAAATGTGCACGTGGGTATGGTGGTTAAATCAATGCCTAAGTTAATACTAATAGTAAGTGATACTTATTGGTTTAGGGATTTTTTCAGCAATTATTGGCTAGTGATAACCTGCCTGTGTTAAGCCGCTTCTATGCATAGATCTGCTTTAATGCTCCAACAAGCCAGCGAGGTTGGCAGTGCTATTCCTTCCCACTGCTGGGGTAGAAGGAGAGGCAGAGGAGGAAGTATAAAGCAGAGTTTCTTCTCTGAGCCAACTTCAGCAGGGCTGGAAAAGCAACTGATCTGGGAGTGGATGCGGCTTGGCAGTTGAGCTCCCACCTCCCACATAGGAGGTCCCGGGTTCAGTTCCCGGTGCCTCCTGAAAAAACAAAAACAAACAACAAGCAAAAACAAAGGAAAAAACCAACTCAGGGAAGCCAATGAGGCTCAGTGGTTGAACGCCAGCTGACCACATACGAGGTCCCGGGTTCAATCCCTGACCCCTGGTACCTCAAAAAAAAAAAAAAAAAAAAAAAAAGCAGTTGATCTAAAACTGACAGGCCTTTGTTCATGAGCTTATATTTCATAAACTTAATGCCCCTGGAATAAAGTGTCTACTATAAAAACAAAAATCTTCATCCTAAAAAATAGATATAATTAGTGCTGGTCACTATCTTATCTTTTTCCCCCTCTTATTCCTCAAAGGCTGCAGGTTAGAAATTCCCAAATAAAAGTGTTTTCCCTTGTGTTCTTCCATTAAAGTTTAGGATCTCCTGTTAGGATCGGTCCCGGGGAGTACACAGATCACATCTTGGCTAGCACTCATGCCTGACTCTGTCCTGTATCACACCGGCAGGGATGGTAGATCTTCTCTGCATTTGGTTACTAGCCTGGTGTTATATGCTCTGGCTTGTAGATTTTCTTCACCTTAGTTTCCCCAGCACCTCCTCTGAACACAGCAGATTCTCAAAGAGCGTTTGTTGAATGAAAAATCGTCATACTCTGTGAATTATGGTACAATGCAGTGCACTCCTAGCATGACTGGACTAGAAGGGAATTTGCAGGGCACCTGTCCACCTCCTTCATTTAATGGAGAAGGCAACGTAGGCTGAAGAAGCTACATTCCTCAAGCGAGATTTCCCCTGGGCGTGAAGTCTCTCAGTGGGTCCAGAAGGGCAGATCCCGGCCTGTTGAATCCTGACCCAGGGTTGATTCCCACGCTGCTTTACAAGACGCTCGGAGAAAATAATCATGTCTTTACTCACTGAAACTTCATACTTCAGGTGGGGAGCTAAAATTAGATAGAACAATAATAATAATAAACCACGCAAATGAAGGCTGAGCCGGGCAGGGGGAGGAAGTACAAAAGATTTACTTTCATTCTTGGAAGGCAGTGGGAGGGGAAGTGGGTTTCACTAAGAAAAAGAGGCCGCCTTTTCCACCGAGTGGGAAAAACTGAGGTGCTTTGGTCTCACCATCCCTGCGGAAGCCAGCCCGGTGGTTCCGCCGTAGCAGATGGGCAGGAGCCCCAGAGAGCTGAAGAGGAAAACTGGAAGCTGGTGTCAGATTTTCTGCTCTGGGTTGTAGGTTTTGGCTTAGGCCGCTGCTGCAGTCGCTCAGGGAAGGCCTGCATGCTGCAGTCTAACAGGCTTGCCTGGCATTTGAAATGCCTTAACCCCAGCTTTTCAGCCACCTTTTAGCCTCCTCTCGCCTTTTCTCCCCTCCCCACATGGAGCTGTGGGACACAATGGGGGCTTCCAATGTGAAGAGAAAGTCACCATCCCCTTGTCCTTGCGGTAATTAATCAGCAGTGACTCTTTACTAGGTGAATAATATTACTCGGAACACTTTTCCTCCCCGTAATATCAATTATGCTGCGGAGGAGCAGTTCGAGAAAAGGTACAAAGGGAAGTGGTGAGGTTTGATTGCAAAGTAACAAGGCTAAGTTGTTGACACGGTAGGGTACGCACAATTGCTTCAAACACAACGGGGTTTGCTGCCAGACTCTCCAATTCGAAAGAAGAGAAATATTTCTCGTCTTTCCCACAGGATTTAGTTGTAGAAACCATTTGCCAGCAGGCTGGCTCTGAAATATGCAGCAAACATTTAGCTCTATGCTGTGAGGTTTTCACCCTCTCTCAACCTCTGCTTTCCCAAAAGTGAGACACAGAGGGACACTGCTCCGTGATGCAAGCTCAGATTTGTGGGTGACTTATGGGAAATCATGTCATCCCTTGTCTGCATGGAGCAGTGACAGAATTAGATTGCACACCGGTGTTTAGAACACAAGCTACCAGCTAATTCTTAAGAAGAAAGAGAGGAGGAGGTGATGGGGGAGGTGGAAGAAGAAATAACGCAAACCAAAGAATGGGACTCTCTGAAGATATTCTAAAACCGAGAGGATGTTCTAAAACTTTCCTTAAAGAGTCTGTCCCTGCTATTACACACCCTCAGGTCTTTGGCCCTGAAAGCAAAGGCAAACCTTTGGATTATCGCCAAACTACTTCCTGCAAAGTCCATCTCCTCACCCTTGTGTTTCCTGCCTCTTCTGCCGTCATCTGGGGAGGGACGTGAGTTCTGCACTTTGGACTTTGAAGATGGCTCTGAATACCATGCGTGCGTGAGAAGATGGGTGCAAGAGAAAGCTTGAATTTCCAGACATGAGCAAACTCCTTTCTAACAGACGCTGGGTCACAAGAGAGGGGGCTTGGTCCATACTGTAGGGCTCGTTCTTTGAAATTTCAAAGCATGAATTCTTGTGAAAATCATGGTGCCCTTCTAGAGAGAGTCATCCTTGGTCTTCTTGGCAAGGAAACACGAAAGAAAACATGGAATGGGTCTGTATTACATGAGTCTTCTGCAGTATCTACTGTTCTTTTCTAAAAAGTCTTATGATTAAAAGTATAATTTTATTTAATATCCCTCAAATAAAAAAGAGAGGCTATTAAGTTAGCATGATTGCCATGAATAGTATTGAAAGCAGTGCTAATAGAATTGTTTTTATGATTCCATTTATTCAAAATGAAAAATGGCATTCTCCAAACATCAGATCTGACGAGTAATAGATTTATAAAGCAACCAACGAGGAAAGACGAACTGGAAAGAAAATCTATTTTGATTAGATGAGTTTGCGGTTTGTGTACTGGTTACAAATAACCTGGTGGCCACAAAACATCTTCCCCATCCTCCAAATAGGGATCTATATTTGGAAAATTCCTTTGGATATAGGGATCACCATGACTTGTTCAGAGCTGGGAAGGGGGGAGCTCTTCATTTAAAAATAGTACTTTCCTATTAAGAAAATATCTCATGTTTAAGGGGAAAAAAAAAACAAATACAAATTACATGGATGATTGTGGGCATTGTTTTTAATGACATCAACATGCACACTTCACTGGGGTTTAAGATGCAGATTTGCTCTGTATCTTGCATGGGTCTGGAAACTTTCCACTACAGTGTCTGAGCTGACAAAAAACAGGAGGAGAAAAGACTTTGATCTCATCAGAAACAAATATGCATGTCTCCTTCAAAGTTTACACCCTGCACTGGCTACATGGTGAAGGGTTTGTTACTCTTTCACTCTTTCTTCATTTAAGAAATGGCAATAAAGGAATGAAAAGAAGAAGGTGTAGAAAAACTCTGCAGAAAAAAAGGGGGGTGGATAGGGGGGTAGGAGGAGGGTTATATGTTGCACATCTTGGTTTTGGTAACCCAAAGAGGGAATATAAGCTTAAAGTCCTGAATTTAACAAACCTAATTATCAAGGCTTAATTAGTGCCAAGGGTAAAGCTTCATGGAACACCTGCAGACTTAATTTATGTCCTGACAGAGAGGAACAAGTGTTAATGGGCTGTATTTATGTTAATACCTGAACCTTAGGAGCCAGTGGAATAAAACAGACCTTGCACTAGTTTTCCAAGCTACAGAACAAATATAAAAGATTTTATCTTAATGCTAGTTTGCATGTAATTCTTCAGGGATTGCCATAGAAAAGTGGAATATAAGAAAGAAGAAACATTTGCAGGACCTGCAAAGCCTTACATAAACAATCCATAAACTGGTGGTTGTATCTTGTCTTTAGAAATGACAGTGGCTTAGTTGGCTAATGTTCTCACTGTCCAGGCCAGGTGTTTTCATCATTCTGGAATATTAACCACTTAAAAAAAAAATATATATATATATATACTTTTATTAAAGAAGTGGTGAACTTACAAAACTACCATGCACATGTGTAGAATTCCCATTGTGGAACATTTGTTACAAATTATGAGATAATATCATCAGACTATTACAACTAACTATGGTGTATAACGTACATTTGGTATATTTTTTCCATACTCCCCTATTATCAGCACATTACATCTTTGGCATTGATGCAGAAATATCACAGTATTGCTGTTAACTATAGTCCATAGATTACTTCAATTGTATTTTTCCCATGCTTCTCCACATTCCCACCACCCTGCAATAGTGACATACATCTGTTCTAGTTCACAGAAGGACATTCTTGTATTTGTACTATTAACCACAATTCTCATCCACCTCTGGATTCACTGTGTTATTCAGTCCCTAGATTACCCTCTAGCTTTCTTTCAATTGACATTTACATCCCTAGACTACCCTTTTCAGGCACAATCCCATTTATAAACCAGCTGCTACTCACTATAATGTGTTACCATCAATTCTATCCATTTCTACACATTTACAGTCAAGTTAATTAAAACTTCTACATACATTAAGCATCAATGCTCCTTCACAGCCCTCCTACTATCTCCTATTAACCTATACTCTAGGTTTTAACTCCATGTGTCTATTCCTTAACCACCTTTTTTCTAAAAATGTCAGAATATTCAGAGAATAGCTAACATTTATGGAGTGCTCACTCTGTGAGTCACTATGCTAAGGTCTTTGTATACATTTCCACTTTTACAGATGAGAAAACTGTGGCCCAGAGGGAATAAGCAACTCACCCCAGGCCATGTTCTAGACATGTCAAGGATTTGGTGCCAGATTTCCAGTACCAACCCTTTTAACCAACGGCAAAACTCCTCTAATGCACAGATAAGAATAAATGTAAGAATGAAAAGTAAGAATTTAAAACATGTTGACAAACAACCATCCATATTGGACTCTCAGCAAACTAGGAATAAATGCAAACTTCTCAATATGATACAGAGCATGGACGAAACACGGACAATTAGTGTCATACCTGATGGAGAAACACTGAATAAGGCAACAACGTCTGCTCCAAACACCTATAGTCAACTTTGTCCTAGAGGTACCAGGCAGTACATTAAAGAAAGAAAAAGAAACATCAGCCATAAAAATTGGAGCAGAAGAAATAAGACTATCTTTATTCACAGACATATAAAATCCTATGAATCTTAAAAAAAAAAAGAAACTAACAAATGAATTTAATTAAGGTCACTGAATATAAGGTCAATTTACTAGAATCAGTTGCATTTCTGTATACAAGTAACAAGCAAATAAAAAATGAAAATTTAAAATACCATTAAAATAGCATCAAAAACATAAAATGTTTAAGAATAAATTTACTGAAAAAGTACAACACTGAAAACTATAAATATGAGAAAAATTGAAGAAGATCTAAGTAAATGGAGCGATATACCATGTTCCTGGATGATAAAATACTATATTGTTAAGATTTCAGTCTGTTTCAATTTGATCAAAAGATTCAAAGACATTCCAAATAAAATCCCAGCAGGTCTTTTCAAGAGAAATTAGCAGGGGAACAGACGTAGCTCTCTGTGAGGCCCCAGGGTTGGTCCCCAGTGCCTCCTAAAAACAAACAACAACAAAAAATACAAACAAGCAAATAAATGAAAAAGAAAACAACTCAGGGTAGCCGATGTGGCTCAGTGGTTGAGTGCCACCTTCCCACATATGAGATCCTGGGTTCAATCCCCGGCCCTGGTACCTCAAAAAAAAAAAAAGAGCAAAATTAGCAAACTGACCCTAAAACTTCTATGGAAAAGCAAAGTGCCTAGAATAGCTAAAACAATCATAAAATAAAGAACAAAGTTAGAATACTTAAATTATCTAAATTTAAAACTTAAAGTAAAGCCACAGTAACCAATGTCACAAATAGAGGTATAAGAATAAACAATTAGATCAAGGGAGTACACTAGGGAATCCAGAAATGGACCCACACATAGTCAATTGATTTTTTACCAAAGTGTCAGGGAAATTCAACAAGGAGAGGATTAGTCTTTCAACAAATGGTGTTGGAGTAACTGGAGATTCACATAGGGAACAGAAATGAATTGCTACCCTTACTTCCACCATATATAAAAATTAATTTGAGATGGAACACACATCTAAATGAAAAACTAAAACTATGGAGCTTCTAGAAGAAAACATAGGAAAACATCTTCACAACCTTTAAATAGGCAAAGATTTCTTAGACTACAAAAAGCCCTAGCCATAGAAGAAAAAAAAAGATAAGCTGGACATTATCAGGATTAAAATTTTCTAGTTCCAAAAGACACCATTAAGGATGACTAGGCAAGACAGAATAGGAGAAAATTCACAATACATATGAAGACTTGTATCCAGAATATAAAAAGAACTCCTACAATTCAATATTAAAAGGACAAACCATTTTTTTCAAATGGCCAAATATTTGAACAAGCACATCATAGAAAGAAAACATACAAATGCCCTATAAGCACATGAAAAGATGCATTAGTCATCAGGAAAATGCAAAATAAAACCACCCAAGAGATACCACTTCACGCCCACTAGAATGGCTATAATTAAAAAGACTGAAAATACCAAGTGTTGGTGAGAGGGTGAAGTGGCTTGAGATCTCACACACT
>PVKH010023664.1:0-13803 GCA_004027955.1 Chaetophractus vellerosus
TTCCTATTCCAAGGAACAGAGAGTATCTGCAATTGCAAGCAAGATAACTCCATCTATCTGCCCTATGGGATCTGTATTAGTCAGCCAAAGGGGTGCAGATGCAAATTACCAGAAATCTGTTGGCACTTACAAAAGGGTATTTATTTGGGGTAGAAGCTTACAGCTACCAGGCCACAAAGCATAAGTTACTTCCCTCACCAAAGTTTGTTGCCATGTGTTGGAGCAAGACGGCTGCTGATATCTGCCAGGGTTCAGCCTTCCTGGGTTTTTCTTTTCCTGGGGCTTGCCTCTCTCCGGGCTCAACAAATCTGTTTCCTCCACAAGGTCAGCTGTAGCCTATGAGGCTCTCTAGGCTTTGCCTCGCTCCACAAGGCCAACCGTGAACTGTTAGGCGAATGGCTCGACTCTTTTCCCAGAGCCTTCTCTCCTTCCTCATGACCAAGCTCCCTTGTGTGCTTACTTCCCTGGGCTCCAGCATTAAAACACATCAGAACTCCAACTCAAAAACTCCAACTCTGTCCTTTGCCATGTCTTTTATCTTTGATTCCCCACCCACCAAGTGGTGGGGCTCAACACCCTATTGATGTGGCCCAATCAAAGCCCTAATCATAACTTAATTATGACCAGATGAACAGACAATTTACAAGCATAATCCAATATCTATTTTTTAGAATTCTTAACTATATCAAACTGCAAAACTGCTACAGTATCTAAGCCCCCTGTCAATTAGAAGCAGACTGGGCATCACCATCCCCAAATCCTCAAGACTGGGGAATGAACAATGCATGTTTAATTTTGTAAGAAATTGCTAAACTTTTTCAGAGTGGGTGTACCATTTTTCATCCCCACTATCAATGTATGAGTGATCCAGTTTCTCTGCATTCTCACCAGCATTTGTTTTTTTATTTTTTTATTTTAGTCATATGGTAGTTGTATAATGATATCTCATAGTTTTAATTAGCATTTCCTTAATGGCTAATGCTGTTGAACATCTTGTGCTTTTTTGACATTTGTATATTTTCAGTGAAATGTCTCCATGTCTCTTTTGCCTATTTTCTAGTTAGATTGTTTGCTTTTTTTTACTATTGAATTTTGAGAGTTCTTTATATGTTTTAAATACTAGTTCATTGTCAGATATTTGGTTTGCAGATATATTCTCTGATTCTGGCACTTGTCTTTTCATCCTATGAAGTCTTTCACAGAGCAAAAGTTTTTAAATCTGATGAAGTCTAATTTAGCAGTTTTTATTTTATGAATTATACTTTTGGATGTTGCATCTAAGAACTCTGCCTACTCCTAGATCCTGAAGACTTTCTCTTTATTTTTTTCTTAAAAATTTATAGTTTTATGTTTCACATTTAAATCCATATTCTATTTTGAGTTAATTTTTGTATAAGGTATGAGACTTAAGTCAAAGTTCAATTTTTTTGCCTATCAAAGTCAAGTTGCTCCAGCATCATGGATTTTAAAGGCTCTCCTTTGTCCATTTAGTTACTTTGGCAACTTTGTCAAAAATCAACCTTGGCATATTTTTGTGTTCTATTCTGTTCCATTGATCTATATTCTGTCCCTCTGTCAAAACCATGTAGTTTTGATTGCTGTAGTTATATAATAAGTCTTGATATTGTATAGACTGATCACTCCTACTTTCTTTTTCTAAAAAAATTTTTTAAAGATTTTTTATTTATTTCTCATCCCCCCACCCTGTTGTCTGCTCTCTGTGTATGTTCGTTGTATACTTTCTGTGTTTGCTCATCTTCTTTGTTTTAGGATGCATCAGGAACGGAACCCAGGACCTCCCATTTGGGAGAGAAGCACGCAATCGCTTGAGCCACATCCTTCCCTGCTTCTTTTGTCTCTTGTTGTGTCTTCTCATTGCGTCATCTGGTTGCATCATCTCATTGCGTTGTTTGCTGTGCCAGCCCGACACATCAGCTAGCTATATTGCTCGTCTTCTTTAGGAGGCACTGGGAACTGAACCCAGGACCTCCCATGTGGGAGGCGAGTGCCCAACTGCTTGAGCCACATCTGCTCCCTCTTTTTCAAAATTGTTTTAGTAATTCTAGTTCCTTTTCCTTTCCATATACTATACATATGAAAAATCTTGTTGGGATTTTGATTGGAATTGTGTTAAAATCTTTGTATCAATTTGCAGAGAATTGGCATCTTTACTATGTTGAGTCTTAAATCCACAAATACAGTATGTTTCTTCATTTTTTCACATCTTTGATTTCTTCAGGATTTTTTAGTTTTCAGCATACAAGTCCTGTACATACTTTGTTCATTTTATACCTATTTCATTTTTTAGATGAATGTAAATGGTATGATATTTTAAATTTTGAGGTCCAGGTATATGCTAGTATTTGGAAGTATATTTGGATTTTTGTATGTTTATATTGTATCCTGTGTTCCTTGCCTAACTCACTTATTTAGGAGTTCTTTTGGTTTGATTCTTTGGAATTTTCTGGGTAGGCTATCATGGTATCTGTAAACAGAGAAAGTTTTAATTTCTTCCCTTTTGGTCTGTATGTCTTTTGTTTCTTTATCTTGCCTTATCACACTAGCTAAAACTTCCAGTGCCATGTTGAGTAAGAGTGGTAAAAGTGGACATCTTTGCCTTGTTCCTAGTTTTAGGGGGAAAACATTCAGTTTTTCCCCATTAAGTGTAATGTTGTTAGTTGCAGATTTTTTTTGTAGACATTCTTTATATTCTTTATGAAGTTTACTAATATAATTGAATTTGTGATTCATATCAATATCAAAAAAGGAAATATTTTTATTCTAATGTTGAAGCAGATTTAACTTTTGGCTTATTTGTCATGATGTCAGCAGCTGAAAGTAGTGCAGGGCTACTAAACTTGAATGATTTAAGTGCCCCAGCAACATTCTGCAAACTTCCCAAGTATGGAGTGAAAATTTACAACTGTTGATCCTAAGATGCTATAAAGAATGCTGCTGTGTTTTTCCAGCCTCTGCTCCCCCCGCCCCCCTTATTTCTGTTTGATTCCTTTGAAGTCTTTCTTTGACCTTCCTACTATAACTGGAGGTGCCTTACCTTTTCATCTACCCACTTTTATGAACATACATTGAGGATTAATGAAATGCTGGATCAGATCCTACTGCTTACTTTTCTGAAAGTGTATTAGCTTTCCAATTCCCTATAGATAAGAATTTCAAAAGTTATATCTTTCAGTCATTAAATGTTTTTTTTTATGATGTAAAAAGATTTGACATCAGTGAAATAAAAGGGAACATTTTCTGGGCAGTTCAAGGACTTCCTTCTGTGAATATTTTATATATGAGAGGCTCTTTAATTTAATAAAGTTACCATAAAAATGCACTGATCAATAGATTAGCTGTGCACTGCTCATTAGATTACTAAACAACTGATTCCCCTCTGAAACGATTCACTCAATTCAGACATTTGCTCTGCCCTTTCTAACCCTTTTAACACTCCAAGCTTTTGCTGCTACATGTGAGAAACCAAGATAAGCCTCAAACTTGGATTCTCTCTGAAGGTATAATGAGCTACCATCCCAGCCATTTGGCACATCACCCATGTTATTTTAGAAAAAAAAAATGTCTTTCAGTGGAATAGGATTATTTTACTTTAGCAGTTTTCTATGTTATAAAGTTTAATTGCAAGTTTAAATGAACAGAAGTAAATTTGTGCCCATATGGCATTAAAGTATGTTAACTTTAGGGGAGAGAAATAATATGAATAATGCTTAGATATGTTTTTCTGTGCCCAAAACAAAGCATAGCATTCTTAAAATTATATTTTTCATTGAAATGTACCTGTTTAAGAAAATAATAATATGTTTTATGATTTTTTTTCTTTCCTTGGAATCTGGTCAGTTCTAAAAGTAGAATAAGATTTGTAGACTAGTAATGGTTTTACAAGCATCAACAGTAACTGGGCAAATAATCTATTGTAAATTTCCTGCATGTCTATTGATGTCATTAAACACAAGCATATTGTATTTCAGAATCATTTAGTCATCGTCACTGTTACTGACAGTTGGTACATTAGTTCATGTTAAATGGAATATCTCTTTAAACTATTCTTGGCATTTCCTAGATTAGATGAATTATGAATTTGATTATTAAAATTAACCTTTTATGTTCATCTGGTGTGGTGTTCTGAGCCAATGTCCTTTTGTACTAAATCTTTATCATTTTGCTGCACTCTAAAAAATTTGTATTCAGGTAGCTATTTAATGCAAAATATATTTTGCCTGAAATATAGTTTGCAATATATTTAGTTTGTTTTTCATACAAGTATTTTACAAATTTGTCTTTTTAGAGCCAGAAGAAGGATAGATTCTAAATGTATACATAATTTTTACCTATTTCTTTCATTCCTCAAAATTGATTAAGATTTTGGAAATAATGGAAGTAAAAATTAGTCTAAATTTTATTATTACCAATAACATAAACTGAATTTGACTTTAAAATATACGCTAATTGATCCCCCTCCTCACCCTATCCCCAGGTCCCCATCTCAAACTCTCTAGGTTTTAAGAACAGTTTGTTAAATTAGTTAAAGTGAAAAGATTCTAAAAAATCATGCTTGGCTATTATGTCATAGGCAGATGGGCCTTCTCATTACACTCTTTATTTTATTCCTCTTCATGAATTTGTCAGTTTTCTTTCTGATTTTTAAAGGAGAGACTGAACAAATTGTTCCTTGAGCCTCTTTTTCCTTTAGGGGGTACACTTAAAAGCATCCGCACATACCCATATCTGTGTGTGTGTGTGTGTGTGTATGTGTACAGACATATACGCTATTGGGAATCTCTCTTTTATAGGCATCTGTGAACTGTTTGCTCAGAACAGAGGAATTGTGATTACTTTGCAGTATGACATGGAATTTAGACAGATTTCTGGAACTTAATTTTTTCAGAATGAGTATTTTGGGCCAAGATACCATTATTCAAAATTGTATGGAATACCTTAACAAAAACGAGTTTGCCATTGACTATGGTGATTGAAAATGTTTACAGTACAGAAAGTTGTGTTTGGCTTGTTTTTACTGATGAAATAATGTGAGGCACACCTTAATTGATTTCATGAGATTAGAAAATCACATAAAAGGAGTAAATTTTTCCAGGATTTGAAGCATGTATAATTTGAAGGAGATAATGACAGTTAATGGAAATGTATAGTCTTTCGGCTTCCCAAACCTAACCAATTAAATGTAGGTATTGATTGCTAAGAGGTGTGTACTGTATGTGAAAAGATTGTATGAACTTTTTAGCTTTGCTTAGGGTCCTGAACCACCTTACTGAATATAGAATAACTAGTTGAAGCCATACTGGGGTACTGAAAATGTATTCATCTGTACTCATGTCTCATCTAGCTCCTTGAATAATTGTCTCAATTGTCTCCTATTTTAATGTTAAAATCAACTGAGGGTCACAGCCAGTAAGTATTAGATAAAACCTAGTTTGGCTAAGCTAGACATCCTTTGGAGCCTGACAACAAGTTGCTCAAACAACTCATGTTTAGTGATGTTTGATTTGGTAGAAAATATTAAAGAAAACTATAGGGGGGTATTGGCTACTAAGAAGTAAAAAGCAGCTGGCAGATCTACCTCTTCATAGAAACTAGAGATTGAAAGATTTCACCAGGAATTATATGGTCTATGAAGTGAAGAACTATCCTGTCTGTTTGCTTTTTATTATCTGTCTCCTGAGAGCAGGTCCTTGCCTCCTTCTCTCTTCCATATTTCCTGTACCTGGATCAATGGTTGGCAATTAACAGTTGCTCAATAAACATTCATTGATTGAGTAAACTATCTGGCAGAGGGCCAGAATCAAGTTTTACATCGAGTAGCACCATATTTATTACTTAAATTTGAAGAGAAAACTTTAGGTAGAGGGGTAAGAATTTTTATTTTGCTTTCAAACAGGATATTATTAAGTATTTCAGAGATCAAATTATTTTTCAGAAAAAAAAACAGATTTATGTTTTATAACACATCAGAAGTATGCACAAAAAGATTAGGGAGATAAGAAAATATAATTTTAGGGAAGCACCTTTTCTTTTTAGAGACAATGTAGTAAGGTATGTAACATTGGAAGTCGATGGTTATAGAAGAGTTATAGAAGATACTGGAATGCAGAATGACCTTTGTTTGACATATTGTAGGGGCAGTGGAAAAAATCTGACTTAATGGATTTGTGGATCAGTCCGGGCTTATTTGAGACACAATAGTGCACAGAGCAGTCTTACAAATCTTAGAACTGGTGATCACTCTTTTAGTGTCTCAACTCTAGCTGTCTACATTCTTATACAAACTCGGGGTCAGTAAATCCCCTGTCCTAAGTTTTAATAGGTCCTATTCATTATTTTAATGATTTCATAAAGATATTTGCTGAATTTACTACATGGTTTTAAAAATCCATTGTATATCTGTAAAGAAACAAATATTTATTCATTTAGTTTTCTAAGGACAGAAATCCATTCAATTCCTAGAGTGTATGTATGCATATAGGTTTATGTGTGTATATAGATAGGTAGGTGGGTAGATATGTAGATTTAAGATAAATAGATAATATTATTAGCTAAAAATTCTCACAAACTTCCTAGGTGCTAGTCTCTGAATCACTTCAAAAGTTGTTTGGGCTGATATACTTGGCAAAAAAAAAAAATGTTCCTGTAGTCTGCAGAGAAGAGACTTGCTCTCCACACATTTGATCATCCTTCAATCTCTATGCTTCTATTTAGGGAAGAGGATTTGAGAAAGAATGAAGAAGGGACCATAATTTCTCTGACTTTGTCTCCAAATCATTGCATATCCAACATGGTAACTTCCCAGAAGTTTCTTTTTGTTTTAGCAAATCTTTTATGTTTGTGCTGATTTGGGACAGGCCTATGAAATTTTATTTTGAATTACTATGATTATTGTCCTAGTAGTATGCTCTTGGTATACACATATGTGATATGCATTTTCCTAAAATGGACCATGCTTATTTTATTATAATCCTTTCCAAAATATCTATAAAGGTTATTTACTTTTAGAAATATTGATAATAAAAATATCTTAGACTTTAATTTTCAGTTTTCATAGCTTTTTTATATGCATTATCTCATATAACTCTTATAGTCCTGTGAGGTCAGTCTCCTTTTAGAGTTGTACTGGGGATTTTCTAAAAACCCACTGTACATTTTAAATTTGGGTTTCATTGTCCAATAGAGTCTCTGCAAAGTTTTAAGCCGATTATATTGTAAAGGAAATTCCTTATTTAGAAGTTCTTATTTTATTAAAACAAATCTTTAATTTATAATTTTTGAAGATATACTTCCACTCAGTTTTATGTTTAGTACATTTTTAGGGTTGAGCAAAAGATTTTATAGGAGCTGGTATGAATATTTTTCTTTGAGTCTACAGTACAAAGGAAGAACTACAAAAGCTATGTAGGGAATTCTGTTATGAGCTAGCAAATCTGTAGGTTTAATTTGAATTCACTGAAGAGAGTGGACGTCATAGATTCACAGTTAATGAGCCATTTCTCTTAAAGCATTCTCTGTCACTATGGGATTGAATACAGTTAGAACTGACAGTTGGAAACATGCTGAGATAGAGAAACTTTAAAAAACAGCTGTCTCTCTGAGCAAATGGTACCAGCTGGTTAGGCTCTCCAAAGCAAAATATTTTATATAATAAAATAGCTTTCAGGTACCAGTGAAGTTCCTTACTCTGTGCTCATTAAAATAATGCATCACCCTCAGAGTTTAGTATTTTAAATTGCATGGGGGATCATTGGAAAGTTGTTATTGCTTCTTGTGTTGGTTTTAGAAGTAGAGGCAAAATAACTTTTTTCCTGTCAGTTCTTTTCAGGAATGAAATCTACTTTTAAAATGTCTTGAATTGTATTAGAAATGATGGCTTATATTCTACTATTAATTCATACTTTGAGAAAAGTTTTATACCTCTGAGCCTTAATTTAAATTTTAGTGATTCCAATTTGCTTGATATCTTCAGGTCTGACTGATAAAAATTATCCTTTATCTTGTTAAGGAATCTTCTATATTTATCTCAGTAGAAACCTATTATTGTTTTTGGGTAGAATGGTATTTATTTATAGAATTTCTGGAGTGCCTGTATTCTGAGGTGCTTTCATTTTTATTCAGTGAGAAACTATATAAGTAATAGCTGCGCAAAATAAAATAAACTACTAGTGTATATTACACTCTTCAGTAGTAGTTTATCTCTTGACTCATAAAAGAAGGCATAACTAAAAGTAATGACTAACTGAATATATTGTATATTTGGTGATATTGCCTTATTAGCTATACCTCTTTGTTTTATCTTTTTAATGCCTATTGTGGGGTTACAATGTACATCTTTAACTTAGCACAGTTTATCTTCAAATAAAATTTTTCCATTTCACATATAACATGAGAGCCTTATAAACATTGTACTTCGATTCTCCCTGTATCTGGGTTTCCATCTGGAATCATTTTCTTCAGTTTGAAGAAATTTCTGTAATATTTTTTACTGCTTTTAAGTGGATGTGGCTCAAGCAATTGGGCTCCTATCTACCATGTGGGAGGTCCTGGGTTTGTTTCCTGGGGCCTCCTGGTGAAAGTGAGCTGGCCCATGCAGAGAGCTGACGCAACAAAAAGAGACAAAGAGAAGGGACAATGAGACAGAACAAACCAGGGAGCTGAGGTGGCTCAAGCAATTGAGTGCCTCTCTCCCATGTTGGACGTCCCAGGATCGGTTCCTGGTGCCTCCTCAAGAGAAGACGAGAAGAAGAGATGACAAGTAGACACAGAGAGCACACAGCAAATGCACACATAAAGCAAGACAGTGAGTGCAAAAACAAGGAGGGGGGAGTAAATTTTTTAAAAAATTTAGCCTCTATCACTGGTTTTCAGCAGTTTTATTATGATGTGCCTTGTAGTTTTCTTTTTTTTCTTATTTATTTATTATATATATATATATTTTAGGATACATTGATTTCATAAATGTTACACAGAAATTTTAGGAGTACCCATATGCCACCCTCCCACACCTCCCACAACCTCCCACATATATATCCTTCATCAGTGTGCCACAACACCTGTGATAGATATACACATTTTAAGGCTTTGCCATCAAGCATGGATCACGGTTCAGACTGTAGACCACCCTCTCTCCCATACAGTTCTGCATGATACATGATGATATAAAATAGCCTATATCCTCCATTGCAACATCACCCATGACAATTCCCAAGTCCCCAAAAAAACCCCATATTATAATTGCCCTTCCCTCTCCCTGCCCCCAAAGTGTCCAGTGACCCTGGTTCCACATAATTTTGTAATTTCTTCCATTGCATGTATCACAAGTCTATAACAGGACACCAACAAGTCCATTCTGGTCCATAGTTCTTCCCCCAATCCCAAGGAGTCTGGGATGGTAATGGCCCCTCTACCACCAAAGTGAGGGTGAGCTTATATTCCATGGATAAGATGGAAGAGTTGATCTGCTGTAGTTTTCTTTATGGTTATCCTGCTTGTTGAGCTTCTTGGATCTGTGGTTTTATAGTTTTCATCAAATCTGGAAGATGTTCTGCAATTATTTCTTCAAAATTTCTTCTGATACTTCTTCACCCCTCCCCCCACTACTCTCTGTACTCCAGTTACATGAATGGAAGACGTTTTGACATTGTCCCACGTTACTGAAGTACTGTTCAGTTTTTTCATTTTTTCCCTTTTATTTTTGGATAGTTTTTATTGCCCTATCTTCATGTTCTCTGAACTATTCATCTGCAGTGTCTAAACTCATCCACTGAGGGGCCGGCTCGATAGCCCAGTGGATAGGGCGCCGGCATACCATATGGAAGGCCCTGGGTTCGATTCCCGGGGACCTCTCCTAGCAGGCAGACCGCCTTGAGAATGGCAAGCCGCCATGGGCGGGCTGGAGCCGCCGTGGGCAGGGCAAGAAGCTGCCACGGACATGGCAAGAGCCGCCACGGGCAGGGCAGGTCGCCCGCTGATGGAGCGCAGCCAGCCACCCGCGAACTGAAAGCCAGCCGTGAACGGACGCAGAGACCGCCCACAAGCGGGGAAAGCCGCGCCTGCGCAGTGACCACTCTCGGCGTGTCGCCGCAGCGGGGGGAAGGGGAGATATGTAATAAAATAAATAAACCTTTAAAAAAAAAAAAAAAAACTCATCCACTGAATTTCTCATTTCAGATATTGTATTTTTCAGTTCTTATCAGTTCCATTTTGGTTTCTTTTTTTCATCCATTTCTTTTCTCATGTTTAGATTTTTCTTTAAACCCTCGATAATTGTTATAATATCTGGTTTAATGTACTTGTCTCCTGATTTCATCATCTCTATCATTTCTAGGTTTGCTTTTATTTGCTGATATTTCTCCTGGTTATGGATAACACTGTCCTGTTTCTGTGAATTTCTAGTCATTTGTATTAGATGCTGATCATTGTAACTATTACTTTGGTGGGTGCCTGGATATTGTTGTCTTCCTTTAAAGAATGTTTAATTTTCTTTTGATAACCATTAAGTTACTTGTGGAGTAGCTTGATTCTTTGAAGATATGTTTTTAAGCTTTGCTAGAGTGGATCTAAAGTAAATGTTACTCTAGGAACAGTTTAATAATCTTCTGAGGTGTGATCCTTCTCAGGTCACTAATGAATAACCTGAGTATTCATGAGGCCTTTCCACTCTGTCTGGTTGGAACTCAAATGTTTCCTAGCCCTATAGGAGCTCTGGTTATTGTGAGCTTTAAGCTTTCTGGTATTTTGCTTTTTTCCCTCTAGTTGTTTTCTTTGCCTGGCCTTGTGAGGATTCCAGCCAATGCAAGCACAGCCTAGTGTTTGGCCAAAGACTTTGGGGAACTCTCGTGTTGATTTCTGGAGCTCTTTTTTTTTTTTTACATAATTCTCTTATCTCTGCTTTTGTGCCCTACAAATTCCAGTAATCTCAATTTCCCTGAACTCCAATCTCCTTTTTTTTTTTTTTAACATATCCCCCCCACCCTTTCTGTTTGTTCTTGCTGTGTTCATTTTTACATTCTTCTGTGTCTGCTTTGTCTCCCCCCGTTGCAGTGACACACCAAGTCAGCTCACCGCGCAGGCGGCTCTGCTCTACTCGCAGGTGGCTCTGCTCTGCTTGTGGCGGCTCTGCTCTGTTTGCGGGCGACTTGCCTTGCCCGTGGCGGCTTTGCCCTGCACATGGCGGCTTTTTGCCCTGCCCATGGCAGCTCTGCCCCGCCCACGGCGACTTGCCCTCTCAAGACAGTCTGCCTGCTCAGAGAGGCCCCCGGGAACTGAACCCGGGGCCTCCCATGTGGTGAACCGGGGCCCTATCCACTGGGCTATAGCCAGCCCCCTCCAATCTCCTTTTTGCACCTTAGTAAGACCTTTGTACTCTGCTTAGGTTTTTCCTCCTTACCCCACAGCCCAGAAATTGTCTCCAGGCAGAAAGCCAGCATGATTACTGGGCTCACTTCATTTGTTTTCCTTCCTACAGATTTATACTGCCTGATGTCTGCTGTCTGAAACCGTTTAATTTATTTTATACAATTATCTAGTTGCATATAGTGAGAAGGCAGATCTAAGTATCAGTAACTCCATTATGGCTGGAAGCTTAAATCTAACTGAATTTACTGCAGGGTTTTTTCCCCCTATAATGTTGTAGAAACAGGAGGATTGGAGGAAGTTGCACCAATGAAATAGCAAAGGCTACTCCAAGACACATGGTAAAAGTTTTTTTTCTTCTTCTTCTCTTAATCACAGTATGTTCTTTATTCTTTATGTGACAGGGTCTTCATAGGTAGGGTAAATAATTTATAGGACATTCATTATATGCATGTATAATGTCTGCTCTATAGTTCATTTCTTTTTTCTGGCTTATTAATATCTATTATTAAACTTTTAATTGTCATCAATTGGTCCACCTTAGATGTGGAACTATAACGTTTTCCCTTGAGTATGCTAATAAAAATTGGCATAAAGTCATTCAAACATGTCTACTCTGCCTTTGATGCCATTTTTATAAATGTTTACTTGAACAGAGGAAGAAAAAGGTAACGAATGTTAATGGGCTCCCTTACCCAGATGCAGATAGTGCTGTTTAGAGAGATCTGTGAACTTTGATGGAAGAAAAATTACATCTTTACTTTTACTAACCTCTAACCTAAAATTCTTTTAATTATAAATCTAGGATTAAAAATAGTGTTAGCAGTTTTGTTACTTTGTCAAAATTCATATGATATCATAGTTCTAGATATATCTGAGATGTATTAGTAAGGAAGGACATACATTACAATATTCCACAGATTTTTCATTTAAAAATTTTGACACTTTATTTCATTATAATCTGTTTCTTTCTTATGTAATTCATATATTTTATTTATGCTTCAACAGCATTCTGAGAAGGACTGATCTACTTCATCAGACAGCCAAGGGAGATATAGCTCACAAATTAAAATTGCCAAATTAGGCAATTATAATTGCTCTTTTTCTACTTTACCTGCAACAGAGATTTGGGCCACCTTAAACATGCTCTTCTATTTCTGCTCTCCTTGCCTCCTAATTACCCTTTAATTTCAGTTTTGTATCCCACTCTCCCTCAACATCTTTATATATGTAGTTTGGAACACAGAAGAAGTAATATATAATAAAGTTTATGAAAATAGATTCTGTACTCCTGGGCAGACAGATTGCCAAAGGTTGAACCCAGTCAATTTAAAAATCATTATTAATGAACTGTTAGGAAGGAAGAATGCAAGATTGGAAAGATTCTTTTACCTCTGTCTTTGGGATAGTGTAGGGCCTGGGCATGAAAGATATTGAAGCTGAATAAGCAAAGAAGAGAATGAGTGCAGCAAGTAAAGAAACATCATTTGCAAAGGCTCTGTGGTAGAAAAAGATTTTGACACACCTGAAAATTTAAAAGACAGTCAATTTGGCTACAGTACAGATTAAAAGAAAAGAAGAGTGGTGTAGATATAGGTATAGGTGTAGGTGTAGGTGTAGGTGTAGGTGTAGGTGTAGGTGTAGGTGTAGGTATAGGTATAGGTATAGGTATAGGTATAGGTATAGGTATAGGTATAGGTGTGGTATAGGTATAGGTATAGGTAGGGGCCAGATTTGGCTGGGCCTTGAAGAATTTAAGGATTTGGGTCATTAGCCTAAGGGCACTGAGAAGCTATAAGATTTTTAGTTTTAAAGGAATAATCTATCTGCTAAGAGGAAATTGGATCTGAAGGAGATAGTGTTAAATACAACAAGACAAGTTAGAAAACTAGCATTCCAAGGGAGAGGAGTGACTGTTGACCTGACAGGGCCGTACATGAATGGTGACAGTAGCTATGGGAAATATGGACATATTCCAATATTAGTATGGGGGACTTGACACTTGATTTTTGGGGGAAGATAAAGGAGTCAAGCCACTTAGCCTTCTTCTTGAACAATTGGGTAAATGGTAATACCATTTATGGAACTAAGGAATACGATGGAGAAGGAATAGGTTAGGGGAGGTATAGATGGATTCCATTTGAACATATTGAGTCTGAGGTGCCTGTGAAATCATGAGGAGGAGTTATCTGTGCTTAGTTGAATACATTTACAAATCTGGCGCTCTGGTGGTCTTTTTAAGAATCTGGTTATTGAGAAGAAAGGATGGGGTAGAGTAAGGAGGACGCTTCTTTAGAGCAGGTAAAAGGAAAATGTGAGAGTAACTGATCTGAAGCTGATTTAAATGAAGGACAGCTGGGAATATAGTGTAGCACTCTAGGGAATGCTAATGGAAGGTTGGAGGAATGAATTTTATATCAGAGAGAT
>PVKH010023665.1:0-13799 GCA_004027955.1 Chaetophractus vellerosus
ATTTGAAGAGGTAATTGCTATGAATTTTCACAAACCAGAAAATACATTGAGAAATAATCTTGAAGGTCTGCATACATCAAGCAAGAAATAAAGAAAATCACTTTTAGGTATATTATAGTAAAAAGTCAAACAAATAAAAATATAAAAGCAGCCAAAGAATTATTTTCACTTCAAATGAGCAACTATAAGATATATGGCTGACTTTTCAAGCAAATTAATAAAAGACAGAAGACAATGGAATCATGTATACAAAATGCAAGAAAAATAAAACTGCCCATCTAGAATTCCAAATTCAGCAAACTGTGTCTTTTTAAATGAAAATGTATACTTAGGAAACTGTTGACATATTTGGTTTAAATCTACCAGTTTTTTTAATATTTTTAAGTATGTCTCATTTTTCTTCCTATATTCTTTCATTCTTTCTTTCTTTTAGGTTAATTGAAAATTTCTTTTCCACTTTAAATAATATAATGACTTTTTAACTGTACCACTTTGCACTACATGTTAATAGTTGTTTCTATTATTACAATCCTTACAATCCCCCACCCTTAATTTACCACAGTCTACTTAGATTAAAAATTCTATCACTTCACATTAAAAATAAGAGCCCTACACTATGCAGTACCAT
The DNA here is from genome assembly GCA_004027955.1 of Chaetophractus vellerosus. Classification (NCBI taxonomy): domain Eukaryota; kingdom Metazoa; phylum Chordata; class Mammalia; order Cingulata; family Chlamyphoridae; genus Chaetophractus; species Chaetophractus vellerosus. The sequence goes on from PVKH010023665.1 coordinate 629, forward strand.
TTACCTCACCCTTTATATTATTGCTATCATATATATTATATTGAAATATTTTATAAATTTTACAGTACTGTGTTTTGGTTTCTGCTTAAAATAACCATTTGCCTTTTTAAACAACTAAGAAAAGAAAAAAATATGCTCTTTGATATTGACACACCTACTATTGATCCAAAAAAAAAGTTATTTGTCTTTATTTTTGTTGGGTAATTTTGTTGAATATAGAATTCATGATTAATCTTTTTCAGCACTTCATTATGTTCTTATAATGATTTCTGTGCTCTAGTCTTCTCTGTTATTGTTCTCTTATAGTTAATTTGTTTTCTTTTTTTGTCTTGTTTTTCAGATATTTTCCTCATCTTTGGTTTACAGCATTTATACTAGAATATGTCTAGGTGTGATTGTGTTTGTATTTATTTTCCTTTGAGTTTGCTGAGCATCTTGGAACTGTATGTTTATGACTGAGAATTTAATTTAATTTTTTACTGAGTTGAGATTCACATAACATAAAATAGCTATTTTAAAGTGAACCATTTGGTGGCATTTAGTATGTTCATAATATTGTGCAAGCACCACCTCTATCCAGTTCCAAAATATTTCCATCTTTCCAAAATAAAATCCTGTATCTCATTCTTCCCTCCCCTCATCCTCTGGCAGCCACCTATCAGCATTCTGATTCCATTAGCTATTCTGAATATTTCTCATAAATAGAATCATACAATATGTGACCATTTGTATATGACTTCTTTTACTTAGCATAGTGTTTTTGACGTTCATCCATGTTGTAGCATGTATCATCTCTTTATTCCATTTTATGGCTGAATAATATCCCATTGTTTATTTATAAAACAATTTATTTATCTCTTCATCTGTTTATGGACATTTAGGCTGTTTCCATGTTTTGGCTATTGTGAATTGTGCTGCTATCAGTGTGTACATGTATTTGTTTGATTACCTATTTTCAGTTATTTGTTTATCTACCTAAAAGTGCAATTTCTGGGTCACATGGTAATTCTATTTTTACTTTTTGGTGAACCACCAAACCTGTTGTTCACAGTGGCTGAACCATTTTATATTCCCAATATCAACACAAGAGGGCTCTGATTTCTCCACATCCTAGCAAGCACTTGTTATTTCTCTTTCTTTAGATTACAGCTAGCCTAGTACGTTTGAACTTGTACTTCATTGTGGTTTTGGTTTGCATTTCCCTAATGGCTAATGATACTGATCATCTTTTCATGTGCTCACTGGCCATTTGTTTATCATCTTTGGAGAACTGTCTGTTCAAGTCTTTTGTCCATTTTTTAATTGGGCTGTTTGTTTTTTATTGTTGAGTTGTATGCTTAAGAAATTTTTGGTAATTATATCTTCAAAAATATTTTCTTCCATATTCTCTTTTCTCTCCTCCTGAGATTCCAAATGCACACATATTAGATATTGTCCAGTAGATAACGTATTTGTTTAGTTTTATAAATCCTTTCTCTCTCTCCTTTCTTTAGAATAAATAAGTTTTATCAATGGAAATTATGTAATCTAAAAATTTGACTACTTTCACTTCTGTCTTCAATCTGTTGTTAAGTCTATCAAATGAGTTTTTACTTTGAATACTGTAATTTTCAGTTTGGGGACTTCTACTTGATTCTTTTATATACATTTCGGTTCTCTGCTGAGATTCCTCATATATTCTATCAATAGAATCATTTTTTGCTTAAATTTCTTTGAACACATCTATACTAGCTGCTTATCAAAATGACGGGTAGCTAGTGAAGAATAGCCTTGAGTTTGCTCTTATGATTATAAAGGAATTGTTGATTCAGTCAGCAAGCTTAAGCTGGGACTAAGCTTCCTATTCCATAAAATGAAAAACATTAATACACACTTTCCCACAAAGGGATACCATAAATAGATTTTTTTTATGTCTAAGATATTTGAACTCCTTTAAGAAAAATACTATGTAGAGAGAAGACATATCTTATAAGTTCAGTTATGTTATTTCCATCCTCTAAACAACTTCTACAGTGCCCTTTCTACTGTTCCATAACTGGTGTTTAATGATCATACTATTTGCATTTTAAATTACTTTGTGTGCACTGGATATTTACTCTGATCACAAGAACTATATTGCCTTGAAAGGGGTGTCATGTTGCATTCTTAATTAACTCGGTTAAAAGTTCTTTATCAAATTAGAAAATAAAGAAACTTAGTTAACAATGTTGTATTTGCTTTTCATCATACAGCAGAATATTAATATAATTTTCTTTTTTGTTTTGATATTTTCTACCATTGCCCCAAAGGAAAGATTGTAATTTCTTTGGTTAATTATTAAACTATTCTTAAGTATTAATTCAAAGGCAGAATATTTCTTTGACCATAAACATAGAGATTTTGATAGGGCTATTAGAATTCATCTAGTTCCTATCACTCTGCTATAACAATGCAATACACTTTGTTTATAGTTAGAGTAATAATAATGTTTCTTTCTTCCTGCCTAATTTTAATGGGACTCTATTTCACTACTAAAACTTCTATGGGAACATTTATGTTTTTGGTTATAAATATAATCAAAATTTCCCTAACTGCAATATCTTGCTAATGCAATTGTGATCCCAATGCTCATGAAATAAATCGAACTGTTGTTTGTAAATGTTTTATTAGACACTTGAGAGAGGTGCTATTATCTTTTCTTTCTGAAAATTTTCTATTGTAGCTATTATACATTTCAAAGTAGGTATTCTTATGAGCATGGAGTAGTTTTAGAAATAGTACAAAATAAGGTATTTTAAAAGTGACCTAGAAATCATAAATGTATATTGATATCTGGATACATTTTAAAGAATGCACAATTAGGAAATAGTTAAAGAAGAAACAAGCATATGTCAGGCATGTTCTTAAGAATATCAAGATAAAAGAAGTCAGAGCTTTTCAAGTTCATCACTGATTTTTTCCATTTACAGTTAATAAACAAACTAAAATAAATTCAAGTCATAACCTGTAACAGTATTATAGTTAATTTGAGTACACTTGATATATATTCTGAATAGAAATATAGGCCATTAGATCAGTAGGGTTCCTATAACTTTACTATTTAACGAATAATAATAATATTAAATATAAACATAAGTAATATATTTATAAACAATGTATAAAATATAAATATTGTATATCATGTAACAATATGATAAAATATAAATCATGTTTAGTATAAATGAATATTACATATAAAGATTTAAATATGATCAATAAAAATGATTGATCTGATTTAAGACAAAAATTTTAAACCAGTTCTGTTGTGGGGCATGCCACACAAAATTGTCTTTTTTTTTTAGACAATGATATGCAATATGTGTTTTCCTATGGTTAGCATATTCCTGAAAGAAGAAAACATGAGACACAGAATCTTTTGAAAAACTGTTGCATCTATTCACAGATATAAGCATCCTATTTTGTGGGAGACTGTGGAGTACACTTGTTGTGGATGCTTTGTTGAAGTGTGTCCTTCTTATGTAAAAATATATCTAGTGTGCTGACATCATTTGGGAAGCAGATAAAATTAGAGACCAGGCCACTAGTATAGGCTGCTTGTGATTCATTCATTTTCAAGGGTTAGGGAAACTTTCCATGTATATAGGTCCTAACTACTTCATTTCAATTAAATTACAAATATATTTTTAAAATCATGCTGAGCTCTTTTGTTTTTAAAGTCATTTTGATGGACATGACAGGGAATCCAAAGTTAGTATTTGTCATCTGGGAGTTTATGGTGTTTCCTGGTAGTTATAGAACAAGGAAGAAGTTGATAAGGGCCAGGAAAAAGGTACAAAGTGACATGGGATTTCTGAGAAGAAAGTGGACATATCTATTATAACACTGGAAAAGTGACTTAGAACGGTGTTTGGGTTGGTAATTTTGGAAGGACTTTGTAAAATCATTCCATAGTACTAGGGATTGATTAAACGATGAGCTGAGAAGTGGCATATTTTCCTGATTCACTTTCAGTATTTAATCTCAATGATTTTAATGCTACTAATATCTTTAACTAAAGGTTTTAAAAGTATATTATTCAGTGACTTTAATTCTAAACCAATAAATCTCGTAACAAAAGTATATTACAAATGAAAATGTTGATAATAGAAAGCATTCATTTGTGATAAATGGAAAAATGTTAAATTAATTTTTCAGCCCAGTGTCGATTCTAATAATAAACAGATAATTAGTGACTATGACAGCAAGGATTTTTAAAAAGTAACCACCTGTAATCTTTTATTGGGGTTATAAGCCCAGTTCAGGTACATATAATTCATTCCCTTCTCCATTAACTAGAGTATATGACACAGACCCTCATTATCAAATAAAAGTTTGCAATGAAATGCAGCATCATTATTTTCATTAACTATAGCATTGGGACCTTAGTGGTTTTCTGTATCAGGTATACGATTAGAACAATGTTTTCCATATCATACTGATTCCTTGTATTATAAGTTAAGTCTTATGTGAAAGAATTTCATTGTCAGTATAACTGGCAGAATTTAACATTAAACCTTTTTTTCACTTCAGACAGAATAAAAATTTTAGTTATTACACATTATAAGTTTCAATAAAGTATAAAATATTTAGCATTTTAGTAGTAACATTTAAGCACCAGGATTTTTTTCTGCATAGGTATAACTACATATGCAAATGCATATATAAAAATACTCACCAGAAATAGTTTCAGCATAATCTGACATAGAAGTAGAGAAGAATCTGGGGTGTGTTTCTAAGAATTCACTGATGTAGAATGTTGATTATTACTAAATGGTCTTAATCTTGCCCTACACTTGCTCTGTCACTGCTCAGTCTGAGCTAAAATGATCTTCAGAGGAAGCATGTGGCTACAATTTCCGGGCAGATACAGTTCTTGTGATGAAATTAAGGACAAGTGGAAAGGCACCATCTGACTCTGCTCTTGCTTTCTGGTTTCCCATCTCTCTTCTTCCAAAAAATTCAGAACAACAGCAACCTTGTGCTCCTTTTATGGTGGTAGTTAAAAATATGCCGGTGGGACTTCTGGGAAGATGGCCTCAGAGTAGGCATGCAGGGCTCAACTGTCTCACAAAAACAAAGGAGAAAGGGAAAAAACCTGTCTGTTTGGGGTACAACAGACCAGGACAGTGCTGTGCAACCCCCAGGAGGGTGAGAGAAAGAGAGACAAAGCACCCAATATGACAACTGTAAGTTACTAAACCCCCAGGTTAGCTGGGAAAGGCACCCATCTCCCAAACTCAAGGCATGCAGCCTGGATAAAACCATGGTCCACTGCAGCCGACTGAGAGGGGAACAGACATCTTCCTCCCTGGGAAGAAGGAGAGTGTGGCAGAGGGCAGAGAGTGGTTTCTCCTCAGTGAATTTGGCCAGAAGAGCCTGTTTGAATCTTGGCTCTGGCCAGACCAGAAGCACCAGCAAGAGGAGGCTTAAACTCCTCCATGGAAAGGTTTTCTGGCAAGTGCCATCTGCTGCCCAGCCTGGAAACTGCAAGGAGAAAAACTGCTTTTAAGTCTCTATTAGCCTGAACCACTGGGAAAAAAATCTATGCCCCATTAGTGAGTCCCTGGTCTGATTTTAATAACTTAAGCTGGGAAATTTTAAAGACTCAGAATAAGGTGAGCTAAAAATCAGAGAAAGGCTGTGGGGAAAAAAAAAACAACAACATTAGGCAAGAGAGAGAGAAGAAATTGGCCATCATAGTAAATTCACCAACATAATCAGATGCTTAGACATCAACAAAAAGCCACAAGCCATACTAAGAAACAGGAAGACATGGCCCAGACAATGGAACAAACCAAATATTCTGATGAGATACAGGATTTAACACAACTAATCAATGATAATCACACATATCTTCTAAATCAATTCAAAGAGTTGAAGAAAAATATGATTAAAGAGATCAAGGATATTAAGAAGACACTGAGGGCTCTGGCACAGACCCTGAAGTTGCTCTGGCTTCTGATGCCTTGGACCCAGGCCCAGCACCCCGGTCTCGGGTTCTGCCACACTGCCTGCCAGTGCTGCCATGGAGAACAAGGCCAGCTCCATAGGGTAGGCAGGGGGCCCTGGGGTTGGTGCTGCGGCCGGGGGGCACAGGACCCATGGTGGCACCCATCAGGGAGCTGGCTGAGTGGCGCAGGGTGGGTGAGGGCCAGGCCAGGTAAGGCTCTAATGTTAGCAGGCAGCATGGCGCCCCCAGAGAGTGCCATGTCTAATGGAGTTTATGTACTACCAAATGCAGCCAACAGAGAGGTGAAGCTGGTGGTGTCCAGCACACTTCTGGTGGACTTCCTGATACAGCTGGTGGATTGCATGCCTATGATCTCAGATGCAGTGACTGGTTACTATCTGAACTGTGCTGGCTTTGAGGCCTCAGACCCAAGCATAACTCGGCTAGTCTCCCTAGGTGCCCAGAAATTCATCTCAGATATTGTCAATGATGTCCTACAGCACTGCAAAATGAAGGGCACAGCCTCTGGCAGCTCCTGAAGCAAGAGCAAGGACCGCAAGTATACGCTAAACATGGAGGACCTGACTTCTGCCCTCAGCAAGTATGGTATCAATGTGAAGAAGCTGCATTATTTCACCTGAGCTACCCAACCTAAATGTACTTGTTCCCATTTCCCCACACCAGCCTCTTTTCATAATAAATTTCATTGTGACAGGAAAAAAAAAAAAAAAGAAGATACTGGGTGAGTATAAAGAACAATTTGAAAGCCTGCAAAGAAAAGTAACAGAGCTTATGGGAATGAAAGGCAACAATGGATGATATTAAAAACACATTAGAGGCAAATAACAGGAGATTTAAATTGATCAAAGACAGAATTAGTGATGTCAAGGACAGAGCAACTGAACTGGAAAAGACAGAGGAACAGAAAGAGAAGAGAATGGAAAAAATGGAAGAGGGTCTCAGGGAATTGAATGATGACACAAAACACACAAACATACACATTATTGTTGTCCCAGAAGGAGAAGATAATGAAAAAAGGGCAGAAAGAATATTTGAAGAAATAATGACCAAAAACTTCCCAACTCTTATGAAACACATAAATATCAATTTCCAAGAAGGACAATGTACTCCAAACAGAATAAATCTGAATAAGTCTACTCTGAGACACAGACTAATCAAATTAACCAATATCAGAGAGAAAAAGAGGATTCTAAAAGCAGCAAAAGAAAAGCAAAGCATCACATACCTGGGCCTCAGTAAGATCGCCGACCTCTCATTAGAAACCTTGGAGGCAAGGAGAAAGTGGTATAATGTATTTAAGGTACTGAAAGAGAAACTGCCAGCCAAGAATTCTCTATCTGGCAAAACTGTTACTCAAAAATAGGGGTGAGTTTAAAGTCTTCACTGACTAACAAAAACAGAGAAAGTGTGTTACCAAAAGACCAGAACTATAAGAGATACTTACTAAAAGGAATGCTGCAGCCTGAAAAGAAAAAAAACAAGCATGAGAGACATGGAGAAAGGATAGAAATGAAGATTATTAGGAAGGGTAAATTAAAAGGTAAAAAAACAGACAATAGTAAGATAAGAAAACAGAAAGCCAAAGGATAAATAAAGTGGATGAAGTAAGTAATGCCTTTACAGTAATAACATTGAATATTAATGGATCGAACTTCCCAATTAAAAGACATAGTCTGATAGAATTGATACAAAAATATGAGCCATCAGTTTTCTGTCTACAAGACACTCATCTCAGATATAAGGACATAACCAGGTTGAAAGTGAGAAGCTGGAAAAAGATATTCCATGCAAATAGTAACCAAAATGGACCTGGAGTAGCAATGCTAATATCAGAAAAAATAGATATTAAATGAAAAACTGTTATAAGGGATGAAGAAAGTCATTATATATTAATAAAAGGGACAATTCACCAAGAAGAAATAACTATAATAAATATCTATGCAACTAACATGGGTGCCCCATGATACATGAGGCACATACTGGCAAAACTGAAGGAAGAAGTAGACATCTCTACAATAACATTTGGATACTTCAAAGCACAGCTCCCAGCATTGGATAGAACATCTGGACAGAAGATAAATAAAGAAAAAGGGAGGTTGAATAATGTGATAAACTAACTAGACCTAACAGACATTTATAGAGCATTACACCCCAAAACAGCAGGATATACATTCTTTCAAGCACTCATGGATCCTTCTCCAAGATTGACTATATGATGGGTCACCAGACAGGACTCAATAAAGTTAAAAAAATTGAAATTATACAAAAACTTTCTCTGATCATTTCCATCCAGAATGAGGCTGGAAATCATTAATGGATGGAAAAGGGAAAATTCATATGGAGATTAAACAACTCACTTTTAAATAATCGGTGGCTTGGAGAAGAAATTGCAAGAGAATTCAGTAAATATCTTGAGATGAATAAAAATGAGAACACTTCATACCAAAACCTATGGGACACAGCAAATGCAGTTCTGAAAGGGAAATTTAGAGTCCTCAATAATTACATTAAAAGGAAGAAGGAGCTGAAGTCAAAGACCTAACTCTCCACCTGAAGGAACTGGAAAAAGAACCACAAACTAATCCCAAACCAAGCCAAAGGAAAGAAGTAATAAAGATCAAAGCAGAAATCAATTAAACTGAGAACAAAAGAACAATAGAGAGAATCAACAAAACAAAAAGTTGGCTCTTTGAGAGATAGACAAAATCAACAAACCCTTAGCTAGACTGACAAAGAAAAAAAGAGAATATGCAAATAAATAAGATGAGAAATGAGAGTGGGGATATTATCACTGACCCTGCAGAAATGAGATCATAAAGGATACTATGAACAACTGTATGCCAAAAAAACTAGACAACATAGAGGAAATGGAAAAATTCCTAGAAACAATGAACAACCTACATTCACCCTAGAAGGAACAGAAGACTTCAAAAACCAATCACAAGTAAAGAGATTGAAACAGTCATCAAACCTCCCAAAGATGAAAAGCCCAGGAGCAGATGGCTTCACGGGTGAATTCTACCAATCATTCAAACATGAGTTAATAACAATCTCTCTCAAGCTCTACCAAAAAATTGAACAGGAAAGAATGCTAACAAACTCATTCTATGAAGCCAACATCACTCTAATATCAAAACTAGATAAAGATACTATGAAAAAGGAAATTACAGACCAATATGTCTAATGAATATAGATGCAAAAATCCTCCACAAAATACTTGAAAAGTGAAACCAAAAGTACATTAAAAGAATTAGACACCACAATCAAGTGGGTTTTATCCCAGGTATGCAAGGGGTTTTTTCAACACAAGAAAATCAATTAGTGTAATAAGCCACATTGAAAAACTGAAGAAGAAAAATCACACGATCCTCTTGTTTGATGCAGCAAAGGCATCTGATAAGATACAGAATGCTTTCTTGATAAAACCACTCCAAAAGACAGGAATAGAAGGAAGCTTTCTCAGTGAATATATGAAAAACCTACAGCTAGGTTTGTACTCAATGGTGGAGGACTGTAAGTTTTCCTCCTGAGATCACATACAAGACAAGGATACCAACTGTACCACTGTTATTCAGTATTGTGCTAGATGTTCTAGCAAGAGCATGTAGGCTAGTTAAAGAAATAAAAGGCACCAAATTAGGAAAGAAAGAAGTAAAACTTTTCTATTTGCTGATGATATGATCCTATATCTAGAAAATCCTGAAAAATCCCCAACAAAGCTACTTAGAACTAATAGACAAATTCAGCAAAGTGGCGGGATATAAGATTAATAAGCAAAAATCAGTAGCATTTCTATATATTACTGATGAGTAATCTGAGAAGGAAATCAGAAAAAAATTCATTTATAATAGCAAATAAAAGAATAAGATATTTAGGAATAAACTTAACCAAGGACATAAAGAACCTGTATTCAAAAAATTACACAACATTGCTAAAAGAAACTGAAAAAGACTTAAATAAATGGAAGGATATTCCATATTCATGGACTAGAAGACTTAATAACATTAGTCATTCTACCCAAACTGATTTACAGATTCAACACAATCCCAATAAATATTCCAACAAAGTGGTTTGTGGTTTTTTTTTTTTTTTTTTGCAGAAATGGAAAATCCAAAGATCAAATTTATTTAGAAGGGTTAGGGACCTTTAAGAGCCAAAAATATCTTTAGAAAAAAGAATGAAGTTGGAGGACCCTAACTTCCTGAAAGTAAAGCATATTACTTAGCTACAGTGGTAAAAGCAACAACAATGACAAAAAAACCAGCATGGTATTGGCAAAAACATAGACAGATTGATCAATGGAACCAAACTGAGAACTCAGAAATAGACCCTCACATCTATGGTTAACTGAGTTTTTACAAGGCTGTTAAGTTCACCCAGCTGGGCCAGAACAGTCTATCAACAAATGGTGTTGGGAGAACTGGACATCCATCTCCAAAAGAAAGAAAGAGGGCCCCTATCTCACACCATATTTAAAAAATGGATAAAGGACTACAATATAAAAACTACAATAATAAAACTCCTAGAAGAAAAGGTAGAAAAACATCTTCAAGATCTTGTAGTCGGCAGTAGTTTATTAAAACTTATAACCAAAGCACGAGCAATGAAAGAAAAAATAGATAAACGGACCTTCTTAAAATTAAACGCTTTTGTTCTTCAAAAGACTTTTTCAAGAAAGTGAAAAGGCAGCCTACTCAATGGGAGAAAGTATTTGGAAACCACATATCTGATAAGGGTTTGATATTCATGTTATATAAAGAGATCATACCACTCAACCATAAAAAGACAAGCAGCCAAATAAAAAATGGGCAAAAGACTTGAATGACATTTCTCCCAAGAGGAAATACAAATGGCCAAAAAGCACATTAAAAAATTTTCAACAGCACTAACTATTAGGGAATGCAGATCAAAACTACAAAGAGATACCCTTTCACTTCTTATAGAATGGTCATTATTAAAAATAAAAAAAGCAAATAGAGAACTACAAGCGCTGGAAAGGATATGGAGAAACAGGAATACTCCTTCACTGTTGGAGGAAATATAGAATGGTACAGCCTCTGTGGAAGACAGTTTGGCAGTACCTCAAGAAGTTGAATATAGAAGTGCCATATGATCTGGCAATTGCATTACTAGGAATATATTCAGAAGAACTGAAAGCGAGGATGTGAACTGACATTTGCACACCGATGTTCATAGCAGCATTTTTCACAATTGCTAAAGTATGGAACCAGCCCAAGTGTCCATCAACAGAGGAATGGATTTTAAAAAGTGTGGAATATACACACGATGGAATACTATTCAGCTATAAAAAGAAATGAAATCGGGATCCATATAAAAATATGGGTGAACCTAGAGGGTATTATGTTGAGTGAAATAAACCAGACACAAAAGGACAAATATTGTATGGTCTCACCAATATGAACTAAATATGATGAGCAAACTCATGGAGGTAAACTCTAGAGTAGAGGTTACAGGAAATCAAATGTGGGTTGAGAATAGGAGAATGCTTTATGTTGGTAGCATTATTAATAAGCTTCATTGTAAACGTGTAGAAATGAATAGAGTGGAGAGTAACACCTTATGGTGACTGTAACTAACACTGCTGATTTATAAATGTGATTGTGGCTGAAAGGGGGTAGTCTGTGCACATATATGTCAATTGAAAGGAAACGAAAATAATCTGGGGAATATATAACTGTGATTTTGGTGGTGAATGAAGATTGTGGTTAATAACATAAATATAAGAATGCAGTTTTTAACAAAGGGCTAAGAATTTTCCCATGATGATACACAGAGAAATTACAAACAGGAAATTGTAAACAGTAATATTGTAATATTTTTGCAGCAATGGCAAGGAGATATTATTTTAATAATAAGGGATAACAATAATGAGATGTAAGGGGGTATGGGATTTTTCCTTTAAGAGTAATATAAACATTCTAAAATTGACTGAGGTGATGACAGCACAACTGTAAAAAAAAATGAGAGCAAGTGAATGTACACTTTGAATGGCCTGCACAAAGCATGGGACTGTATAACACAGGGAATCCTATGGTGGAAAATGGAATGTGATTAAAAGAACAATTTGAGAGTATTTTCTCCTGAATGATAACAATATCTAATACTAATATTGGGTGTTATTAATTGTGTGGGTTGGGGTAAAATACACCAAATGTAGATATTGGCTATAGTTAATAGTAATATTTTGACGATGTTCTTTCATAGTTTATAACAAATGTCTCACAACAATGCAAGGTGTTGGTGGTGGGGAGATATATGGGAGCCCTGTATGATGACATGCATGTTTGTTTTGTAAGTTCACAACTTTTACTATAGACTTTTTGTTTATGGATGTTCATGTATGACTGATATACTTCAATAAACTTTATTTTAAAAATACATATTGGTGTATGTCATTGGTTCCCAGTCTGGCTGCACATAAGAAGCACTTAGACAGGCTTAAAAATACCACCCCCCACGTGACACCCCATGGCACACGATTTCTGGGCACGGGGCCCCAACATTGCTCTATCCTTTTCTTATTGAAGCAGCCCACATTGTAGAACTGTACATCCAGGGTTTAGAAGTGCCGGGTTGAGAAGGCTGAATGAGGAAGTCCTTATTGGAGGTTTGTTGTGGCTGTTATTTTCTTAGGCCAGTAAAAAGACTTCATTATGAAATGTGGGGAAAGATCAGAGATTGCTGAGAAATGGGAAAGAAGGATGGAAATACGCACCGAGATTTGGTGCGGGCTCCCCTAGGCAGAGAGAGCCAGCTCTGCCTTGTGTGGTTAGCTTTTAAACTATTAATTATTCCTCCTCTTGCTAATGGTAAGGGGAGGGGCCCCAGCTCTTATCGGATACCCCACCAATGGTGGGGTCCAATGGTGACTTCTGTTTGGAATATCCGGGGCCAAGGGGAGGTCCCAGAAAGAGTTTAATCAGCAATTCTCCAAAGAGAAAAACAACATATTTAAAAAGCACGGGCCCGGCTAGATAGCTCAGTGGATAAAGAGCTCGCTGGGAAACCACATGGGAGGCCCTGGGTTCGGTTCCCGGGGACCTCTCCTAGCGGGCAGACTGCCTTGAGAATGGCAAGCTGCCATGGGCGGGCCGGAGCCGCCGTGGGCAGGGCAAAAAGCTGCCACGGACAGGCAAAAGCCGCCACGGGCAGGGCAGGTCG
>PVKH010023666.1:0-13797 GCA_004027955.1 Chaetophractus vellerosus
TTTCACAAGGAGACCCCGGGAATCGAACCTTGGACCTCCCATATGGTAGACGGGAGCCCAGTCACTTGAGCCACATCCATTTCCCTGTAGATCCTTTTTAAGATTTTCTCTAAATGACCCTACACTTTGCCCTGAAGTCTTGTCCAAATGTGGTCTCAGAAGAATTCTATGTAAAAAGTTTGGAGACAGAGTTGTCAGAACTGCATTATATTTCTATTTTGGTGGGGTTTAATTTGTGGTTCTATAATCCCACATCTTTCCTGCTTTCATTGAGGTTGGCTTACTATTAAAAATGGATCAGCACATGTGTTTTTGACTGCATATTTACAGATGTATTCATTCAAACTATTATTTATAACATCCTAAGGATGAGATGTTAAACATGGAAATAAAAAGAAAACAGGACCTTCACTGATTTCATATGTGATATTGTAGAAAGAAAATAAAATGTGTGTACAAAAGGCGAAAAAAAATGGATCTGCCTGGTATTGCTCCTTAAAGACCTGTCAAGTCAGAGCAGAACATCATAAAACAAACATTAGACATGGGGGCAAGAGGACAATGAACTTTCTTCCTTATGTTTCTACCTGTCTCTGGTGGATTAATTAAATGTTGATCACTGTGATGCTAAGAAAGAAAAATGGAGAACTGGAGGCAGAAACTAAGGAAGGAGGTGACTGGGTAGCTCTCAGTTACAAGCTGAACTAGAACAGTCTGCTTACTTCTGGGAGTTTGTTTAATAAGGCACTTAAAATGGGATGTCTGAAAAATTTACCCCAGAAAGCTGCTCGTTGCAGTAATGCCGGATGGAGATACCTGGCCCAGTAGAGCAAGAGATTCCTGTTGCGTTGGGTAACCGAATATGAAATCTTCAAGAAGCTGTGACGAGCGATTTAGTTGTGCCTCTAGCATTATGGGGAATAGCTTATTGATGAAGCAGGATTTGTAACTTGTGCAGATTCTACAAGCAGGATCTCAAACATTAGAAACCAGACAATAGTGTGCAGGCTGATTAAAAAGCTAGGCCGATTCCGAAGATGCAAAGTTAAGAAGGTTTGAAATGTGTGATGTTCTTGATTTACTGGCCATTGAACGACTTAAGGTATTTTTGTTCAAGCCAATTGCAGTGTGAAAGACAAAGCAATTTGAACAGGTTGTCTCCCGTCATTTTGCCGCCTCTGCTTGTTTCCCGATTGGAGGATGGACAGATGTGTGAGTGTAAATGCAAACCATTCTGACAGCTGCTGTAAGGGAAAGAGGTGCTTATGATGGTAAAGTGTTTATACTAAGCAAGCTTCTGCTACACCTGTTATTTGTCAGGTGGCTATGTAACGCACATAATATATTTCCTGTCTTAGCTAATAAAAGCCCTGTGTGCACACAGGATGGACTTGTATGAAATTGATTTTTAAAATATTTTTGTATGAAGTATTTCCAAACCAGCTTCATTTCAGGATGTAGATGGGAATATTCCTTCATAATTCCAAATGTCTTAACTTTAATAGCTCCAAAGAGGTCAGCTCCTGAGATGGGGCAGAGGTAGAGCTCAGTGGCTGGTCCTGAATTCTTGGTTGCCCACGTTTGATCACCAGGCTGCAGTGTCAGCAGAAATTCAAGAGACGATGACTGTAGCCTCTCTTCTCTTGACTGTGTTCAACTGAGCTGCTAATTTTTGAATTTTCCTCCGAATGTGAGATTGAAATAGTTCAAGCAGTGACTCTCAGCTTTGCTCTAAAGAGGGCTGGGGTTGTTACGTATTGCCCAGAGGCCATGCTCCTTCACTTGCAGTGCCCTTGCATTTGCTATGCCTCCTTCTTTCATCTTGCAAGTGCCTGCTTAGACTTCTTAGATGGAACATTCTCATTCTTTTTGGGTGCCCAGAGTCTTCAAACTCTCTTCCTGTGTTTGAAGCGTTCCCTACTCTCTAAGTCCTAAATTTAAAAACACCGAAAAAAAAAAAGAAAGCCAGAAAACAGTCTTTCCCATCTTCCTTGCGGGTAAGGCATAGAAAAGGGACCTGGAGCCAAGGGGATCAAATAAATGAACTTGCACCAGACTTGGTATCAGAAGCTGGAACTTTGAGAAAGCAGGTGCCTCACAGAACCATGCTGGGGAGGCGACAGCAAGTTCATCCATTTTCTGAAGGCAGTGGTTGGTGAACTTCTGTGGCCAAGTGGCCGGTTCTGTGCCTGCTGGTGATGGCAGTGGTGCAGTCCCATGATGAGATTTGGGGCAGTATTCCTGGCCGCACAGGCTCACAGAAAATCCACGAGCTTTCCTCTGATCAGTTTATTTGCTGCTAAAAATAGACAGCTGTGATTTCTGTTGCTTGCAACTAAGAACTCGTCCTTTCGCTCAAATCCCCGTTCAAAGATAGCACCTTTGCAGAGCTGTCCCGGGCTCTCCGAGGATGGCTTTACTCCTCCCCCCAGCTGGTGGACATTGCTGGTTTCAGGGCCTGTGCTCCTAAACAGAGCTCCTGTGGGGTAGGGGCCTCTCCCACGCCCAGCACAGTGCTTGATGCATGGTGGTCCCTCAGTCAACATGTGTGACTTGAATTAGGCTCTGATCCAGGCCCTAGTGTGTTGTTGGAAGAGGGCCCATGGTGATCTTCAAATCACCTTGCCCACCCTTGAGTTGAGGATCTGAAACAGCCGAACTGTGACTGTGAAAGATTCTTGGCTCAACCTTCCAGGAAACCCTGCTTCAAGTCTCATTTAGCATTTCTTGTTTAAAAGTCACAACCTGATCTGACTGGTACCAGATTCTTTCGTGGTCCCCAAGAGCACACTGATACTTCATTGACATTTGCTAGGTTTTTTTGTTTTTTTTTCATTGTTACTGTTTAACTGTTTTCCTGTTTACTGTTTTATAGACAGCTGTAATTCTCTCCTCAGTAACAGGCCTGAATGGACTTGTTGGATTCTATTGTGTCTAGTAAGTTTTGTTCTATTTTTTAAAAAAATGTATGTATCAATTTTCAACTGATGGCAGCAACTTGGCATCAAAGTGCGACCCATGTTATTGACACAAAAGATGAATATTTTTAACTTCATTTCTCTGATTCGCCCCCATGTCCCTGTATATGCACTCTGACCCGATTATTGCCCTTCCCCTCTGGCTCTGGCTGTGCAAATATCTTAGTGTCCTGATCTCTCTTCAGGCGTGGGGATTTTAGTCACTACTTTCCTTTGTCCTGTAATGACATCAAGGCTTTTATGGGGTCGCCGGGTTGGCTGTCTCTCTCAATTACTCCCTTTCTGAAACTTCTATTAGGTACCCCGAGTCAACCATACACCCTCATCACATGAACATCTCTCATTTATTTAAACCTAGTTCTCCCTTTTTGTGTTTGGCAACTATATAGCACAATCATAGTTTCTCACACAAATGAGTGAAGAAATTGAGGAGGGAATATATTTCCGCATGACCAAAGAACTCTGTAAGAAGCTATGATCCTTTATTTACTTTTTAAATATTTGTTAAAAATCTTGGCCCTTCAAGAGCTAGCCAAAAAGGGAAGCAGGGTATCACCTAGATAAAATAGTGCAATTTCGCCTCACTGTCCTCTCTCAATTGATTTCAAGGTGGAACTCAAAGGGACCATGAAAAGGTGAAATGAAAATGAGACACTTCATGGCTGTTCTATTTTTGTTTCCTGAACTCAGTGTTTCTTAAAATTGGAAGGCAGGTTCAGGAGTTAAAATGGGATTAGCCTGGGGAGAAGTGAGTGTGGAGGTCAGGCATTAAAGTATGCATATTGCATGAGGGATTAATTGCCAGGAGCCTATGAGAAGAATTATGGCAGTTAATATCCAGAGCTAAGCAAATATCGACACGGGAAAATGGTCACATAGCTGCAAACACAGGCAGGTTCCAAACCAATGGGTAAAGAGAGCTTGGCTTCTCTCTTCATAAATGAAGATGCTGGGGGAAAATCACCAAGATGATTTTGTGTAGTGTGTAGTTTAGCCTAAATATTTTCAAATTTAAATTCTGATAATAGAGACCCAGATAAAAAGTAGGGAAGGGGACCTTGCCATGTTTCCTGGCTTTGTGGTACCCCTTCCAATCAACTCTGCTTTTTTCGTATGTCTGTAGCTCTAGTGCTGTATATTGAAGATTTAAATTTATCATCTGGAGCCCGAGGCTCCCTCAGATCCCAGGCACTAAAAGGGAATTCAATTATGTTCTCTCCATCATATTTACTAAAGCAGAAAATTGGAATCATTAGACTCAGAACAAGGTTTCTCACTTGTGGGTGGGAAAGAGGCAGAGACACTCCTTCCCCTAGAAGAACATATTAGAGTCTCCCAAGGGTTATATGCAAATATGTATTTAATACTATACAAAATTTTAAATTGAGGCATCCCCAAAAGCCACTGTTTTTGTAATGTAAACTGCGTAAGAAAAAGTAAAGGAAACTTCTTGTCTGGTGAGGTTACACAGTAAATAAACTCTCTCCTGCCTATTAGCGATTCCTGTTATGGAGAGTGAAACAAGGCTGTGGACGCCTTGCAAAGTACCTGCAAAGTAGTAGACGCTCTGGCAAGGGTGGGGGGATTTTTATATTCATATTTTAAAAAAGATTGAGAAGCGTAGTCCGAGACTTTCAACAACAAGGATATTGTGCCTACCCTTCGCTTAGCTGGGAAATTTAATTTACCAGAGACTCCTTGAGCATTTTGATTTACAGAAGATCGACTGTCACCCTTTTGATTTTTTTCTTTCTTTTGCGTTAATTCTTTTTGATAGGATATAGATGCGACCTTCATGTACTGATGTGTTTGAAGCCAGAGGGGCTCGTTGTCGTACTAGAGAGGTCTAGTGCTGGGGGCACTTTGCTGGAACAGAATAAAGAGGAATAAACCACAACAGATGGCCCTTTGGATTTAATTCGTAGCAAAATAACTTAATAGAGTGCTCACTAATGCCTGGAATCTGTTACATCTATTTTCTCGCTTTGCTTGGAGGAAGCACACAAGTAAGAAATGTCTTTTCCTTCATCTTTTCATAGCTCATGAAGCTTGTTAGGAGAAATGGCATTAAGGAATTCTGTGTTAAGTGTTAAATTTGTCCCTGCTTCCTCTTCTAGCACTGTTTTCAGGTTACAAAGCCATCAAGGGAATTTGAGAAAAGGAAGGAAAGGATGTAAGCTATGCAATTATCAGATAGTTTGAAGAATGGTGGTTTCAACCATGTTTTTCTTATAACTCTAAGATCACATGTCAAAATTAAAATGTAGAATCCTTAATAAACGGGCAATCAAGAATTTTTATCAGCTGAATTTGCAGGCAAAATGCTACGTTAACGTTAAGAATTGCATTTTTCTTTCTCCTCTCCCCTTTTTAGTTACAGAAGTGTCCTTTTATTAAAAAATGCTTTCTAAACATCCATTCATTGATTGTGTTTGGCAGAAATGGAGGCTGTGATAAGCATGTAGAACCATCGGTAATTCTATCACATGCAGCAGGGATGCGATTCTTAGCTGGGCTCTGTGCTCAGTCCTGGGTTCCTCACCTTAGAAAAGATTTGGAGAAATACAGAGGAGGCCCAGAATATTAATAAAGAAGTTCAGGGCTCTGAACTCAAATGCCGAAGTCCAAAACTTATATGGAAAGTACAGGTGGTCTGTGTTGCTGTATGAGGGAGCTAGATGAGTGTTTTTCAAAGTGAGTTCTGGGGGCCGGCTGTAGCCCAGTGGATAGGGCGCCGGTTCACCACATGGGAGGCCCCGGGTTCGGTTCCTGGGGACCTCTCCGAGCGGGCAGACTGCCTGAGAAGGCAAAGCCGCCATGGGCAGGGCAAAAAGCGGCCACGGGCAGGGCAAAGCCGCCACGGGCAGGGCGAGCCGCCTGCGAACGGAGCAAAGCCGCCTGCGAACGAAGCAAAGCCTCGCCGCCCGGGAACAGAAGCAGAGCCGCCCACAAGTGGGGCAAGCCACCTGCGTAGTGAGCTGACTCGGTGCGTCGCCGCAGTGGGGGCAGACAAAGCAGACATAGAAAAAACAAAAGATGAACACACAGCAAGAGCAAGCAGAAAGGGGAGGGATATGTAACAAAAAAATAAAAAATAAAAAAAAAATAAGGACTTCAGAACAAAATAAAACAAAACAAAAACAAAGTGAGTTCTGCAGGATGCTGTGTTCTGAGGTGTGCTGATAGCTCTTTCATTAAAAGGGGTCACTTCTGTGAATAAAGTTATCTTTCCGTGCCAGGCATTGTGACATGAAGATGCAGGGCTCTACATTCACAGTATGAATGTGTCCTGCTGTGCTTGACCCTGGAATTTTGTGGGCAATGGGAGCAGAAACAAGGTTTACCAGAAGGAGCAAGAAGCTAGTCTATGGGATGTCCTTCCAATCATCAGACATGGAAAATTGTAAGCAGAAGATTCAGTTTTTATTGATACCTGCTCAGAACCATCAATAACATAACACAATATTTGATCAAGATGATAGAGAAAAGATCCGTTTGTTTTTTTTCCATATGAAAACAAAATTGTATGTAGGCAGCGAAAACAAATTGTACGAAGAAAGTACTATGGATGTGGATCAGGCAATTACTTAGTAAAGAGATATAATTTATTTATGTTATTTTCCCAGACTTGGTGACATTTGTGGTATTTGTCAACTTTCAAACATTTTTAATTTATTGGGATTTTTTTTTCCATCTAACTACATTGATTTTTGAAGGAGTTTAATTTGTTTAATTCTCTTTCCCAATTCTCATGGACTACATGTGTTGAAAGATGTTACTCCCTGAAAAAGGTATTTTAAAATTGATCATTTTCCTCACTCTCTTCTTTTTAAAAAAATTATTGGAGAAGTTGTGGGTTTACGAAACAATCATGCATAAAACACAGGATTCCCATTGGTTATAACTGATAAAAGCACATTTTTATAATTGAACTATAAAGTATAGTCCAATGTTTAATTTAGTGTTCACTGTGTTGTGTCTTTCCATGGTTGCTGTTTATTTAAAAATTTTATTCTAGTAACCTATATACAGCCTAAAATTTTCTCTTTAATCACATTCAAAAATATAATTCAATGCTGTTACTTATGTTCACAATGTTGTGCTACCATCACCAACATCGAGTACCGAAACCTTTCCATCATTGCAAATAGAAACTTTGTACATTTTAAGCCTTAAATTCTCCATTCCCTTTCCCTGCCCTGTCCCCTGGTAACCTGTATTCTAGATTCTGATTTTATGAGTTTGCATATTCTAATTATTTCATATAAGTGAGATCATATAATATTTGTTCATTTATGTCTGGCTTATTTGTCTCAACATGATGTCTTTAAGGTTCATCCATTTGATGGCATGTATCAAAACTTTATTCTTGTTATGGCTGAATAATATTCCACTGTATGTATATACCACATTTTGTGTATCCATTCACTGGTTGATGGGACACTACAGTTGCTCTAATCCTTTGGCTATTGTGAATAATGTTGCTATGAACACCAGTGTGCAAATATGTGTTCGAATCCCTGATATCAGTTCTTTTGGGTGTATACATAGAGGTGAGATAGTCAGGTCATATGGTAATGCTATATTAAACATTCTCAGGAACTGCCCAACTTTCTTCCACAGGAGCTGCACCATTTTACATTCCCGTCAGCAATGAATGAGTCTTCCTGTTTCCCCACATCCTCTCCAACCTTTGTAATTTTCCTTTTTTTAAAAAATAGTAGCCATTCTAGTAGGCATGAAATGGTATATCTTTGTGGTTTTGATTTGCATTTCCCTAATGGCTAGTGATGTTGAGTATCTTTTCATGTGCTCTTTGGCCATTTGTAAATCTTCTTTGGAGAAATATCTATTCATGTCTTTTGCCCATTTTTTTCACTGGGTTCTTGGCCTTTTTATTGTTGAGTTGAAGTCTTTCTTTATATATTCTGGATACTAAACCCTTATCTGATATGTGGTTTCCAAATATTTTCTCCCATTGCGTAGGTTGTCATTTTACTTTCATGAAAAAAATCCTTTGAGGTGCAAAAGCTTTTTATTTTGATGAAGCCCCATTTCTTTGTTTTTCTTTTGTTGCCTGCGCATTGGGTGTAAAGTCTAAGAAACCATTGCCTAACACAAGATCCTGAAGATGCTTCCCTACATTTTCTTCTAAGTGTTTTATCATTCTGTCTCTTATATCTAGGTTTTTGGTCCATTTTGAGTTGATATTTGTATATGGTGTGAGGTAGGGGTCCACTTTCATTATTTTACAAATTGAGATCCAGCACCATTTTTTTGGAGAGACTATTCAGTCTCAATTGAGTGGTCTTTGTTCACCTGTCAAAAATCATTTGGCCATAACCGTGAGGGTTGATTTCTGAACTCGCAATTCAACTCCATTGATCTAATTGTCTGTCCTTGTGCCAGTACCATGCTGTTTTTATCACCGTGGCTTTGTAATGGGTTTTAAGATTGGGAAGTGTGAGCACTCGAAACTTTGCTCTTCTTATTCAAGATGGCTTTGGCTTTTGGGGTCCCTTAACTTTCCACGTAAATTTGATCATTGGCTTTTCCATTTCTTTTTAATCTCTTTCTTTGGATGGGCTATCATTTCCTATTTCTCTGTTTTATAATTTTTTTTTTTTTGCACACTATACCTTTTGATATTTTAAAATGTTAAGTCTCATTCATTCCCTGAAATGTCTGTTTCTTAAGTCTGTAACCCGCTGGTTATATGACAGAGTTCTTGTCAGCTCTTCTATCACAGAGGTCCACCCAGGGCAAATATAAAGTTCAGGGTCCTCCCTGTCTTTTCTGGGCCTGTGTCTTTTCCTGGGCTTGTGCTTGCTAGTGGCTTTAGGAGTTTTCCTGTTTACAGGAGCTTGGATGGCCCCTCTACTTTCCAGGAGACAGACCTTCTTTTTCTCTTCCAGGACTTAAAGCAGGTAAGCCTTTGCCTCAGGCCAAATGCCTCAGTTGTCTCTTACAATGCTTTCATTGTCTTCAGCTCCTTTTGCCTGGAGGGAAAATTCTGGTAAGAAGGGCACCCCTGAGAGGAGTTTCCCAAGTCAAAATTTCCCAGCCAGAACTAGTCCAGGGATCCACAAAGGTAATGCTGGACAACTCCAATCTGCCCTGGAGAGGAGATGAGACCAGGGAGGGGACCATGAGCTTCTTCCACAGTATCCTAAAGCTGTGTTTTCTTGGCTCGGCCTCAGCAACTGTCCTCTGAAGCTCTGAGGAAGCATTTTGTCTTTAAGTCTCCTATGCTGCCTTTGTCTAGGACAGGTTGGAACAATGACCATCCTCAGTGCCATGACCTCAGTGATTGGAAGTTGGTAATTAAAAGCCATGATCAGAAATTGGCCCATGCCTAATCCGGATCTTGAGGAAGTGGATATTTGTGCCCCTTTCTGGCATCAGAAAGCTATGCCAGGGGCCAGATCCCATTGCTGGCTGCCATGAGAGTGGGGGCTAGGCAATAGTAACCACTGTGCAGAGAAAGCAATTTACTGATATTTATCAGCTTATTCCTCTCACTGTTCCCTGGATGCTTTGCAGGGTTCTACTGGACTCTAGAGTTTTGAAATAGTTGATTCAGACAGTTTTTGCTTGTTTGATGGTTGCTCTGGTAGAAGGACTAATTCCTGGACCTTCCTACTCTGCCATTTTCCCATAATCCTCTACATTTTGAGTTTTGTATCTAATTTTGTATTTCTAGTTTCTATTATTTTTAAAGCAGCCCCTCAAATACTATAAGCTTCAGGTCTCCCTATACCCACATTTGTAACTGTGGATATGCTTTCTTAGTTTATAATGACACATTTCAGACTTTTTATCTTTCTGGGTATATATGCAAAGATTTGATACGTACCCCGAGAAGTGCATTGCTCAAGTGTCTCTGGAGAAGCTCATCTGTTCTGTCAGCATCCTCATTATTCTCACAATTCTCCATTAGTAAGTTTGAGGTGGATTTGGGTTCTGACAGTGCTCTTTGATTAAGTAGTTCTTCCAATATTTGGCCCTCAGCACTGTCCAAAAGGATTAATTCAAAATAATTTATCAAGAAGGAAATAAATCTTGTTAATTCAAACAAGCCTAAATCAGAGTAAATCTTTCTTGTTCTCAGATACAATAACCATGAATAAAATAAAATGAGAAAGGGTGTAAGGCTGAAGGGCTATCCATCCATTAATAAAAGAAGTAATCTTGTTTGCATTGGTTACTGAGGTGTTTCACCCGAGTCTCATCATTTGAAATATCTTTAGCCACACCACAAAAAAAAAAAAGAGTATGCAATTCATCATTCAGCTGCTGTTTGCCCTCAGAACATAATGGAGCCATAGTGCTTTGGTTCTCAGTTGAGTGATTTCTCTTTGGGGCTCAATGAGGACTCAGATTCTCTTAGTACAGATATCGATCTTAATTGAAAGTACATGATGACAAAACACAGACAATAGAGGAGAGAAGAAACGGCAGCCAAATAGCCCTTCTTGAATGAGTTACAACTCACTAAGAATGTTGGTATTGCCATGTATCCCAGGGTGAGGAGGTGTTCCTCTTTTCCACATGACAGGCTCTGAATGTTATAACCTAAAATTAGAATATTCTCCCACACTATGTACCTGAGGCCCAGGAATACTAAAGAGTTCACTCGTGCTGTGTCCACAATATAAGGACTGCTGCCTCCTCTTCAGCTTTATGTCCAAAGCCTATTCAAAGCCTGCTTCTAATCTTCCCCACTCTTCTTTCCACTAGAAAATTTAACTTCATTTCTTTTAACCATTTTAGCGTCTTGCCTGTGACATATAGCACACTGCCCAGCACGTTTATTGAATTAATGGTCATGAACATTTGACAGTAATGATAGCAAATGATATTTGTTATTAGTTATAGCAGTGACAATGGTACAACAAAGAGCAACAATAATAGCTACCATGTATTAAGTGCCAAAAGCTTTTCACATATTGTCATTTTGAATCCTCAAAGAGACTTTTTGTAAAGTACTTACAATTTTTTTAGAAGGTACCAGGGATTGAACCCAGGACCTCATACATGGTAAGCAAGCACCCAAACACTTGAGCGACAACTGCTCCCCTACACTTGTTTTTATTTAATAGTTTATTTATTTATTTATTTTTTAAAGATTTATTTATTTTATTACATATCTCCCCTTCCCCCCTGCTGCGGCGACGCGCCGAGACTGGTCACTGCACAGGCGCGGCTTTCCCCGCTTGTGGGCGGCCTCTGCTTCCATTCACGGCTGGCTTTCAGTTCGCGGGTGACTGGCTGCGCTCCATCCGCGGGCGACCTGCCCTGCCCATGGCGGCTCTTGCCCTGTTCGTGGCAGCTTTTTGCCCTGCCCACGGCGTCTCCGGCCCGCCCATGGCAGCTTGCCCTTCTCAAGGTGGTCTGCCCGCTAGGAGAGGTCCCCGGGAATCGAACCCGGGGCCTCCCATGTGGTATGCCGGTGCCCTATCCACTGGGCTATCAAGCCGGCCCCTTTAACAGTTTAGAAAAATGAAACTAAGGGAAAATTAAGAAATTTACCCAAAGTTATGCAGCTAAGATTATGCTGATCTTTTTTGGGGGTGGGATCTAAGTACATGTTATTTCTCTATATTTTTCTATATAGAATAAAATTATGTTTTATATGTCATACGAGTATAGTGTATATTAGTATGTCATTTATATGTATGTGAAGCTATTATCTGTCTATCTTACCATATCATGAATTCAATAAGGCAGAGACTTTCCTACTTCATATTTTTATTCCTATGCCTTTGAGGATCCCAGTGATATAGTAAATTCATCAATGGATCTTTGCTTATTTTTCTTGTAATTCTTTCGGAGCAGCAGAATATGCAGGTGCTTTGGCTTAAGTCAGATTAGTTCAACTGTACTTAAAGTATTTAATGTCACGCATTTAATTGTCCAATACTGTGCAGAAAGGCATCAGATTATAAAAAGCGAGACTCTTCTTTCCAATACAAAAATGGACATAGACTAACTTTGTTTGACTCATTGAAATTGTTGTAACTTTGCAATCAACTGTCTATCTGTATATTCAATGGGTAGGTTCCTGTTAATTTTTAAAAATCTTTTCATAGATTCCCCTGCAAACAGTACTTGAGCAAAAATCTTGAAGGCAGGTGATTTCTTAGGAATATGATCCTAGGAGCAGAGGTGAGGGAGGGAGTGAAATGGAGAAGAACAAAAGGTAATACAATGAAGCCAATGCTTGGGTGACTGGTTGCCTAATACTGGGAGGGTGGGGGTATGTCTGAGAACTATCCACCTGAGGGAAGAAAGGAGAAACATTTATTAACCAGCTACTCTTCCCATTCATCAAGGTGGTCCCCTGCACTTCTGGTTTTTGAACATGTGGTTGAGATGAGGGGATTCAGGCTGGTCAAATCTGTACAAATTTGGCTGTTGCAATAGTTGCCTGAATGAGAGATGAAGCTGAGAGGGTTGAAGTAGCATTGAAAAGTGTCAGATTAGGTAGTTAATTTTTATCAATAGGGTAATGTTTTATCAAGAGGGATTTACATTTAAGAAATAAAGAAAAAGCAGTACATATTGAGTAGGTTAAAAATATTATTTTTTTAATACCACATTAACATGAAGAGCAAATCACCAGTTTATGGGGAAGAAATTTAAAAATAATTATGATATAGAAAAGTTATTGGCAATGTCCTTGTTCCAGATGGCAATAGCATAAGTCTATTAGCTATGTTAATATCTA
This sequence comes from Chaetophractus vellerosus, assembly GCA_004027955.1. Lineage (NCBI taxonomy): Eukaryota > Metazoa > Chordata > Mammalia > Cingulata > Chlamyphoridae > Chaetophractus > Chaetophractus vellerosus. The sequence continues at coordinate 12,709 of PVKH010023666.1, forward strand.
TCTTCTATATGAAAATTTTTGCAAATTAAGTTATTGCCATAAACAATAATGTTCTGTTGTTAATGATAGTGTTATTATTGTCTATTCTTGTTTCACCAAGATGAGCCATTCATCTGATATTGGTGACAACTTTTCCTTTTTTTATGAAGTGAAAGTTGAAAGGTTGAAAGGTTTTTTTTTTTTTTTGGTTTTATGGTGTCTTTATTTATTTTTTTTCTGTGCACTTCTTTTTTTTTTTTTTTGAAGATATATAGGTTACCTAAATGTTACACAAAAATTTTAGGGGTACCCATATGCCCCACTTCCCAAACCTCCCACAACCTCCCACATATACATTCTTCATTAGTGTGGCACATCACCTGCCATAGATATACGCATTTTGGGGCTTTGCCACTAAGCATGGACCATAGTTCACATTGTAGACCACCCTCTCTTCCACACAGTTCTGCATGTTATATGATGATATAAAATGGCCTATATCTGTCATTGCAATGTCACTCAGAATAATTCCCAAGTCCCGAAAAAGCCCCTGTATTACAACTGCTTTTCCCTCTCCCTGCCCCCAAAGCGCCCAGTGGCCACTGGCTCCACATAATTTTGTAATTTTTTCCATGGCGTGAATCACAATAAGTCTATAACAGAATACCAGTAAGTCCACTCTAGTCCATAGCTCTTCCCCCAATTCTGAGGAGTCTGGGATGGTGATGTCCACTCCACCTCCAAGTGGGAGGGGGCTTATATCCCATGGATAAGATGGATGAGATTATCCTGCCTGCAGCTGCAGACTCTCGCCATTCCCTGGGATAGCCATTGTCCATCATCATCTCCCCACTAGATGTCCTGGGTGAGTCCATTGAGTTGCAGAGTAGGAGTTGCAACTTCACCGAGCTTTTGGACCCAGCTGGCACATGGACAGCCCATAGACTCCACTCTCTGGAAGTACACCTAAAACTCTGGCATCACATGTGGATTTGAATAGAAGAGACAGATGGACCATGTGCAGGGAAGACATATTTCAGTCAGACTCTGTCACTCTCAGGAGCAAGGATTCCAAATTAGGGCCCTCTGATAAGGCACCAAACTCTGGGG
>PVKH010023667.1:0-13767 GCA_004027955.1 Chaetophractus vellerosus
GGAAAAGGAGAGGCTGGGTGACGCGGGCCTTACTATGCCTTAATGCGAGTCGGGATGAGAGTTGATGGGCGTCTGAGCTCACAGCCAGTCTCCTGAAAACATATTATCTGCAGTCTTCTGGAGCTTCTTTCCTGAGGACAACAGCAGTCTATTTATTGGTTTCAGTTGCTATGAAGTGACCATCCTGCCGAAGTAAGGCTGTTGCCCTTAGCTACCCAATTCTTTGTGGGCATAATCTTGAATCCTACAGTACCACATCAGCAGCCAGGCAAGGCACAGACGCTGATGAAATATTTTCCTAACATTAGTCCTCTTTTATAAGACAGGCTGTGGCTAACTCAGCTTAGAAGTGGCACAGCCCTTTTTCAATCCAAAGAAAGGGCAGACTTTATTTTAACGCTGTCCTCTTCCCTCTCAAGTAGGGATTTGCTAATTCTTATTCTGTGTTTCCAAGGTGTTTCAGTTAAAATTATGTGTCCTGAATAATCCCCTCCCTGGTCATACCCACCTCACAGGGTTGCGAGGATTGCAAGGATGATCTTGGAAGTGCACTTGATAAGTGATGGGCAAAGCAGTTACAATTTTGGTTGCTGTTGTTTTTCTCATCCAGGAAAAGAGAAGTTGGAGGAGGGCTGGTGTCAGTCTTAAGTCATGAGCATTTTGTTGTTGTTGTTGTTATTCCATTCCATTCCATTCCACTCCATTCCATTCCATTCCATTCCATTCCCCCCCACTTCACACCATTCCATTCCACTAGTTCCACAGATTAGATATTTACATCCAAGTTAATTGTTAGGTATATTTCCATTTTGAGTTTTATTTGCTTTCTTCTGGCACATTTAACTCCATGATACCTTCTGTGTTTTGTGTCTCATCTTCCATTTTGAGAGTAATATCCAAATTTGGATATTTCTTTTCAACATAGGTGCACTCTTAATTTATGCAACTTTCCATTATGTACCACTAAAATGCTGTGCATGGGGGTGTCTTTATGTGTCTCCTACCCTGAATTCATTTGCAGTCTTTTGTCTCTTTTTCTAAAGGCAGTTTCCAAACGCACCCCATGTCTGCTGACGTTTGAAAAGGCTGTAAAATTAAAGCTACATAATTATGAATACTATGAAAAAGGTTTTGACAACTTTTGGTGGCATTTAATTCAAGTTAAACTCCTCTCATTCAAAATAATAAGCATAATGTTACTTATTATGTAAATGAGGTGGCAAGGCAGATGTTTTTCATCCTGGTACATTCACTAGGGATTAACGCAGACACAAGCTGCACAGGAAGGGATGGCGTTCAGCCTGGGAATTGGCATATGGGCTGAGCACCAGGAAGGGTGATCACTCTGGAGCTGCACTGTCCAATAGGGGGGCCAATAACCACATGAGGCTCTTTAAACTTAAATCAATTAAAATTAGTTAAAATTAAAATTCAGTTTCCCCGTGACATCAGCCATCATTCATGGGCCCACCAGCCTCGTGTGCCTCGAGGCTCCCATAGTGGACAGCACAGATGTAGAATATTGCCACCATTGCAGCAAGCTTCACTGTACAGAGCTGCTACGAGCAGCGAGGTTAAACCAGAGCTAGGGGTGCTGGCGATGCCTCTCATAAACTGGGGCCTTCATCTGTAAAGGCTTCTGCAAGGTTCTACGAAAGGGTATAGATCAGTGAAGATGCAAGAGGTGATGGGGTACGGATGGGGTTGTCAGTTGAGGGCCACCTCTGTGTTCCCTAAGGACACGCCAGAGCAGTGCTTCTCGAACTTTAAATATGCACACACCTCACCTGGGAATCTTGTTGAAGAGCAGGCGCTGATTCAGGAGGTCTGGGGGGGCCCGAGAATCAGCATTCCTAACTGGGCTCCCAGGTGATGCCAAGGCCACTGGTCTGAGGGCCACGCCTTGTGAGGCAAGGGGCTAAAGCACGTAACAGCGCTGGTGGCGAGTAACCGCCCCAGGATGCCACAGTAACCTGAGGACTGTATCAAATGTGCGGCGCTAATGAAAGATGTCGTTAATGTGAAAGTGTGTGGGGGTGGTATGTGGAAGTCCCCTAGATTTTGGAAGTAACATTTATATAATCTAAAGCTTCTTTAAAAATGAAACCTAAAATGTAAAAAAAAAAAAAATAACTTGATGAAGGAACCTTTTGTCAACATGGGCTGGTGCCAAGGTACATTCCATAGCACCTCAATTCGAGTTCTTTCACATCTAAATTTTGTTGCAGGAAGCAGAAGCTGCCATACTGTTACCAAAAAAAGGGGAAAAGGCCCATTAGAAAATATTGAGCACACTAATTTGAATCTATGATGGTTGGGATAGTACTCTGATTTACCTTTTCCAGGTACTCCAGTTTTGTAGATTAAGGAGAGATTTTTTTAACTAGCATAGAATAAACTGCTGTTCCATGGAAACACCAACGTGTATACATATTTCAGCCTTTAGGCATGTTTCCTCAAGCCTCTCTGCACAACTGGAATCACCTGGAGGAACTTCTCACCAGTACCATGCTAGATTTCACCCTCAGAGATTTTTATTTAATTGATGGGGGGACATAAGTATTTAAACATCCCTCAGGTGATTCTAGCATGCAGTCACAGAAAATCTTTGATCATAGCAGTGGTTCTCAAACTTGAGCATGCACCAAAATCATGTCTTGTTAAAACATAGAATGCTGGGCCCCATCTCCAGTTTTCTGATTCAGCAGGTCTGGGATGGGGCCTGAAAATTTGCATTTTGAGCAATTTCCAGAGGAGGGTGATGCTGCCCTTCTGGAGAGCACACTTAGAGAATCACTGACCTCCAGCACTGATTCTCAAACTGGGCTACACATCGGAATCACTACAGGGGGAGATTTAAAAACTACTGCTGCCTAGATCTCGCCCCCAGAGGTTCTGATGTCATTTGTCTGTGGTGTAGACTTGGCACTGGGGATTTTTAAAAGCTCTCCCAAATGATTAAAATTTGAGAACCATCAATAGAGCTAAAGCACATCTTGGAGGTCTGAGGACCAGAATCACTGGCATCACCTGGGAGCTTGTTTGAACGCAGAGTCTCAGCCCCCATCTCAGATCTGCTGGCTCAAAGGCTGCATTTTAATAACAGTCTCCAGGTGATCTGATGTATATTAAAGGCGAGAACTACTGTACTAGCCTTTTAAATTTATAACTTATTGACCTATGCATGTGCGTGCATTAAAGAAATCCTTTAAAGTAATAACTTCGGTTAGTTCCTAAAAACATTGAGGCAAGTAATTTAGTCCATACTCCAAATTATTGAAGTAATTGCCTAGACACCAGCGTGATGGTGTCCCCTGCATGGTAAAAGAAGGCAGCCAGTAGAGTAAGACTGTAGGTTTTCAAGGCATAAGTAGAAGATTAAGAATAACCAAGTGCTTCGGGAACTAGTTTCACATATTTGTATGAAGTGTATTATCCAAGATAAAAAGTGGTAATCTCTTTTTGAGGTTAATACCTTTGGATTTTAGAAAACCGTACACTTGTTATTCATTACCAGAGGTCTATAGCATAGATGCATTCTTAATTTACGTAACTTTTCGTTATGCAGCACTAAGATCCTGGTGGTTGGGGGAAGGAATATGATGTCTTGAGGAAAAAAGTTGCTAAGATTGTAGTTTCTTAATAAGTCTTTCCGGCCAATCATGTGATGTGTTAGAACAGTGCTTCTCAACGTTTTTTGCACATAGGAGTCACCTGAGGATCTTATCACAAAGCAGATTCTGATTCAGTAGGTCTGGGGTGGGGCTTGAGACTCCACATTTCCAAAACAAAACAAACAAAAAAAACCCTCCAAGGTGTTAGCATGCTACTTGCCTACAGACTGCATTTTTTTTGTTTTTAACAAATCAATTTTATCGGTGCATTTTAATAAAGCATAAATCTACCCAAAGTGTACAATCAGTGGTATTTGGTGCAATCACATATTTGTGCATTCATCACTTCAGTCATTCTTAGTGCACTTTCTTTATCCCAATAATAAAAATAATAGTAACAAACAAAAAACAAACAAGCAAACAGAACTCAGCACCTCTCAATCTTTCTATGCTTCCCCTGCTGAACATAGCTGCTATTCTTTTTCCTTCTCTCTGGTACATTAGTATTTTTACTTTGTAAAAAGAGTACAGACCGCATTTTGAGTATCAAGAGGTTGGAGAATGCTTTCAGGATGTATTTTTGTAAACTCTCATCTTGATAAAAAGAAAAATCAATTGGTCTGTTATAAACCCTAAGAAGGGTGATTTTGTTGAATGTGCTAATTTGCTGAATTGAATTATCAGAGAGATACCAAAGGGTCAATTTTTTTCATAGACCCAATATTAATGGACAATTAAAAGGGAAATGAAGAGTCATTTAAGGCAACAGCAAAATAGTAACATAAATAGCTCGGATGACTACTAGGGCAAAATTTTCAAAATGTTGCAAGCTGTCTGCATGCTTAAAGTAGCAATTTACATGCTTAATTAGGTGCAATCAACAGTTTTGAAATGTAATATATTTTCTGAGTCCATATTTACTTATGACAGATGCATTAAAAAAAAAAATCCTGTGTTCCCAAAAAGTAGAGGGGTAAAAGAAAGGTAAAATATTTGCATTTAACATTAGGAATCTTTAAAAGCATAAGGCTAAATTTGGTTGAAGTAGTCTATCTTTATTTTGATTTGATCTTTATTTAGGCCTTGAAAGAAGTTCACAAACACATTTTGGAAGTAAGCATGAGAGAATAATAACTTTTCAGCCAGCTATTCCATCTCCTGACTAAGCTGACATGTGATTCTTTTTTTCTACTTTGTAGCAGGAAAATCTGTCAAACTTAAGACTTTCTTGCACAAAACACCAATGACTTTCTTCCTGCCTTCCCAAGGGACCACAGTGCTTCATTATTTGAAAATACTAAATATCTTTTATAATCCATTTCAGTAAAAACATTAACTAAATAGATAATTTCTTCCTTGTAAACATAAGCTTCTCAGATGAATGGTAATGGTAAATTTATAACGTCTTACTCTTTTCAGTATAATAGGCAGTGTTTGAGTGCTCACTATGTACTAGGAATTCCACTGAGCAGTTCACACAGATAATCTAATTTATTGTTATAAACATCCTGTAAGAATTGTTTCATTACTGTGTCCTGGGGAGGAAATAGAGAGCCAGTAACTTCTTCAAAGCTATGTAGATCTCTATTTATTTTCTTGGCTGGCATATTATTACAAATAATGTCATTTGAAAATTATAGTGAATCTCAGACTAAAGCAAGCTCAATTTATTTTTAATATGTTCCAAATTTAGAAACAGAACTTGAAATCTAGTTTTTAGAGGATTTGAAGACAAAGAGAATCGTGGCCAAAAGTGGGTAATTCAATTCAATCCCTAAAACTTTTTCTTCTCAAAAACATGTTTGGATTTAATTATCCAGATTGGCTGTCTGCACTGATTAATTAAGAGGCACTTAATCGCTAATCACACTTCACATGTAGAGTCAAGATTCAGAGATTGCATTGAAGGATGAGCCCCGAAGACCTGTTCTTCTGTAACTGCATCTATTGGGACAGTGTGTCTTGATATGTAAAAGTTGTCTTTAAGAAAAGGCAAAGCAGACACGAGATGAACAATGCAATTTTCCAGCTACATTAGGCAAGCGTTATCTGTGATACATGATACGTTTGGGGAAAAAAAGCCACCCTCTGCTAAGAAATGCATGAGTAGTTCATTTATCTACTAATCCGTTTGGAGGCATCATGGAACTCAAAGCCCAGAACAATGAGCTCTATGTAATATTAAACAGGTTCTTAATAACCTGCTATTTTTCTCCATAGCTGCTTGGAAGATCCTCTCTGGTCGTGCCGAGTCGCGGGAGCGGTTCCCGTGAAGTTGTAAGCTGCTGCCCAGGACTAAGTGATATTAAATTTAGAAACCATCAGATCACCTGACTGACGGTGAGCCCCGATTTAAGGGTTTCCAAATCCCTTGCTATAGATAGATGGGTAGATGGCGAGGTGCTAGAGCCGACAGGCGCAGCGCGCCGCCTGCGCCCCCGGGGTCACCAGCGGACCCTCGCGGAGACCTGCCCGGCCGAGGACGCTCTTCCAGCCCGGGAGAGCGGGCCACTTGCTAGCGAGGCGGCGCCCAGCTGGCGCCCACCCCGGGGCACGTTGCAGTAAATGCCTGGCAGCGACTTCTCGCTTCCTTCTCCTCCCCCATCGACCCTCCGCCGCCGACCTTTACGCCAAACTCGGGCGCGCCGCGAGACTCGCGTCCTCGGCAGCCGTGCGGGGCCCCACCCCCTCCCGGTGCGACCCCGCGAGCCGGCGGGGGGCGAGGGTAGGTCGGGGGCTGCCCGAGCTTTGCCTGGCTTCTCTTTACTCCAGTTGTCGAGTGCGGGGCTGGGTGGCGCCGAGCCCCCAGCCTGCTCCGCCGGGAGCTCGGGGCTGCACACGCGGGAGGGAAGGAGCAGGGCACCCACGGCGGGCGTGGGGGTGCGGGGCGCCTAGGGCTGGGGGTGGGCGCGCCAGCCACCAGCCCCCCGCATGCCCCTCTCCTTCCGATCGGCGCCGCCACCACCTGGCCCAGGTCGGAAAACCCTCCTTTTCCTGGGCTCCCCGGCGTTGGGGAGCGGGCAGGGGTGAGGGGTCGCCGCGTGGTCGGGAGGCGCGGCTGGCACCTTCTACTTACACCTGACATTCCCGACCGCTGTCCCTTCCTCCCGCCGGAGCTCGGCGAGCATCGGGTTTGTTCTTGCAGTAACTTTGTTCGGGAGGCTGGAGGGGAGGGGAGAGGCTGGCGGGCGCCGGGGAAGGCTGGGGAGCAAGTCCCCGAGCGGCCCCCCGGCCTGGGCGCGCGGCGGAGGGGCAGCCCCCGTGCCCCGCGTGCCACCGCCGCCGCCGGGATGCGCTCTGCTTAGCGGCACTGCCGGGGGCGCTGAAGGCCACCGCTCCAAGGACACGCGGCCACCCGCTCCTCGCGCTGCCCGGCCCAGGCGCCGCTGCTCCCCGCGCCTGAGCCGAGCCGGCGAGCGGGGCTGCGGGGCGCGGGAGGCGGGAGGGAGGGCGCGCGGGAGGCGGCCCCCGCTCGGCGAGCCATGCGTGCCGCGGGCAGCTGAGCGGCCGCCGGGCGCCGCTGCCAAGTCTCCGCTCCGCTTTTGTCTTGCCCTCCAGTGAATGGGAAGATGGAGATGGATGTGGAGGGAGTTTCTCCGCGCCCGGAGCCCATCCCCCGCTCCCAGGGGGCCGGCGGAGCCTGCCAGGCGCCGCCACCGCCGCCCCAGCCCCAGCCCCAGCCCCAGCCGCCGCCGCAGCCGCTGGCTCCGGATGAACTGCCCGGCGAGAGTGCGGGCGCGGGGGACAGCGACGATCCCGACCCGAGACCCAACGGCGAGAAAGGCGAGAGCAAGGTAGGTCCACAGTGTTGGCGCCGTGACACCCTATAAACAACCCCGGGTGGGGGGCGGGGGGCTCCGGCGGTGGCTGTCACTTGAACCCCTCCGCTCTGCCAGCCCCCTTCCCTCGTTCGCGGTGGGGGCGGGGGCCAGATGTGGGGAAGGCGTGGGATTTAAGGGAATCCGGGGGTGATAGTGAGTTTCCGAACTGGCAGGCGTGTGCAGAAGTCTGTCCTGGTTTCCGTGTTCACCGGTGTGTGCAGAGAAAAGTCTTCTGGTACGTGCCGTGTGGTGTCCAGGGCAGAGCACAGCACCCCAGGGGAGCATTGTGGAGAGACCTTTGCTTGCCCTCTCCATAGAACGGAGGCTGATTTGATGGTCTAGGGCAAACACAGGTCTCCAGGAGCTGCCAAGTGGCTTCTGAGACTCCGTGGAGGGTGGTGACATCAAGCTGGAGCTGACAACAATGGGAGCAAAGTTTGGCTCCTTTGCAGAATGGAGAGAGCACTGCTCAACCCAGCTCAGGTCCTCCTCTTCGCCTGGCAGCCTCCTGCCTAGGAGGGCCGGGACCAAGTGCCTGGCAGCAGATGAGTCCTGCAAATCTTTGGCAGCCCTGCTGTGTCATTGTAGACCAGGGGGTAGCTGCTGCTTACTATGGAGACAGGAGTTCTTCAGGTAATTGGATTCCAGTAAGAAATGGCTCAAATGCCATCCTCGGCTGCTGATGTTTCTTCTGAGAAAATTGTAAAGTAGGGGAAATGGAATAGAAAATAATGCCTGGTAATATTAGTAGAGTGTCTTTATTACCGTTTTGTCTCTGGGCACAGTCTCCTTTTCCATACACTCTTGGAGCAGAGTTTTGTGGAAGCTCGTGTTGTTTAGTTGAATCTGTACAACATGTGCATGTGTATTTGTTAATACATTTTGAAACTGGATGCTACTAATGGGGAAAAGTTGGTTCAACAATATGAGAATATTGGAACCAAAGAAGGGTCGATAAGCATACTTTCTCACTTTTGCTCACTTCAGGCAATGTGCAGGAAGACAGACACTTCTGCTTAACAAAGAATTGCATTTCATGAAGTGCTTCTCTTTGGAGATTGCCTTGGTTTCTCTTGGACCTTTGCTAAGCCACTAGTGGCTTAAGATAATTCCTGAAACCTATCAAGATCGCTTTGAGTGTTGCTCTTCTGTATTTGGAGACAGGCACACTGAACGAGTTGGGATGTGCAAATGTTAGAAACTGTTTTGCATTTTGAACCTGAGTTAAGAATCGAGATTGTTTTTTATCTACCAAGATCAATATGGTAATTTAAATGGCCGTCTACCAAGGAACTGGAATTTGAACACATTCTAGATGATCGGGGTGTCTCACAAAGCATGCGAGATTTAGTTTGTGAAAACTATGATGAATTTTGATATTAGGATATCCTCAGCTTTTCAGTTGTCCTTGATTTCATATTTAATTCTGTCATGACTGCATATTTACTTCTTTAAATGACTGTCTGCGCTCAGTTTTATGAAATAACCATAACTGAGCATCGTAGTACCTGATTGAAATTGAAGTCACTTCTGCAAAATAAGTGTGGGGGTTAATGAAAATATGCAGCCAGCGCTGCCATTTCAAGATTGTTGGTTCCTGTGTCCCGACGATGAAAATTCCCGCCATCAGCAAAAATCTGCACTTATTTGTTTGCCTTTGATGCACCATGCAGACTGACTAATGTTTCTACTGGTTGTGAGAAATAAGGAAGCCAACACACTAGAAATATTACAGCAGGTTAAGAGAGGACTGAAAGCAGATTGATTGCATTTAGCTAATTAGCATGTGCAGATAATTAAGTATTCCACTGATGCGATTTGCTGTATGTTTGTCTGAAATTTCTTGAGGTGGAAACAAAATACTTTATTCACTCCAGGTGATTTTCTTGAAAAATTATGTTGCAGCCTTCTTTGCACCCAGCAATCAGCTGTTTTAACCCTTTGCTCATCTCTGGTACTGGCTCCTACTGGTTCCTCTTGGAGTTTGGACCTGAGTGCTGTGTTTCAGATCTGAATAACTGTTTTTGTCTCTGATGGGTATGAAGGCAAGTTATAAATTAAATTTTTTCCCTTAACAAATTCCGGTTTCATTGGTGGGAAGATCTTTAGGGTTTGGCCAAATTATTCTGCTAAAACATAAATGGAAGGCAAACTGGGATAAAGAGCTTGGGGTGAGGTGGGCAGTGAATCACAATAGTGTTTAAAAACAGTAAGGTACAAATATAATGTATTGGGTTATTATGTTTTCTTCTCAATCAAGGGAGTGATAAGAGTATGGATTTTGAATACTGAGTCACTTATCTGAAATCTGCCCCCAAGCAAGAATATTGTTAACAGCTTAGAAATGGATATGGCGCCTGAAAAGTGTTGGGCAGAAATGCCTTTTTTTTTTTCATTTTTTCAGATTCTGGTTTGGGGCTCATGATTTATTCTCACAGGAATTTACCTCGGTTGTTTACAGAAAAAGAAATTGGACCTTAGTGCCAGATGAGCTTGTTTCCTAAATTACAGGATCATGGTCATACATCCTGAGAAAGTCTCTGAAATAAGAAGAGAGATTAGAAAACTGGATTAGTCAAGGGATTTTTTGTGCTGTTTCATGATGTGACTGGCACTTTCTGTTCCTAGAATAACAGTGCCTGGTTCCTCGTCAGCAACTACTCTTCAAAGAAATGTTACAGCAGCTAGCTTTTATACGTGCTTTGATTCCAGAAATTAGAGAAGACCCTAAATAGACCATCTATTCTTCTTCTGTACTTTTTTTTTTAAAGGAGGTACTGAGGATTGAACCCAGGACCTTGTACACGGGAAGTAGGTGCTCAACCACTGAGCTGCATCGACTGCCTCTCCGCTGTATTTTAAGGCAGGCAAATATTAAATCCTTACAAAAATCTGTCTCTTTTCCTTGTAGTGACATCCAAAGACAATGTGATAACCCCCTGGCCCTCTTTGAGTTATTTCCTCACCCATTGCTTCAAGATCTTCTTCATATCTGAAAGTTGGTCCTTGCTCTTTTCTTCTAGTCTCAAAGATGAAGAATAAATGGTCACTGTCCTTGAGTAAGAGACCTTCAAATCCTTGATAGTGTTTTTGCCTCGGGATTTGGTAATCTTCAAAACTTTCTTCCAGAGTTTTCTGTTGCACCTAAATATTCCATCCTTTTAGTGCCTGTTGAAACCCTTCTGAAATGCTTTGGCTATGCCAAGTAATTCTTGGGTTAATATTTCTGAAACTTTCTTTGGAAGTGTTTAAAAAATGTTCCTTGTATCAAGGCCCAGCACCCCAGTCTCTTATTCCAGCTACGTTATCGAGTTAGTTATGAAAATGTGTGAATATTTCCCTTGATCACAGATGAGTGATGTAAATCATTCGTTCTCCCTTTCGATTTCATCTTTTTCATATACTCTCTCCCTTTCTCCCTGACCCCCTTCTCCTCTCCTTCACTAATACACACACACACACACACATACACACACACCATTTACCATGGTATTTTGTATGGATGGGTGTATTTATGGCCCAGATGTGAGATATCATGACCCAATGAGTTCTGATTACATCCTTGGTTTGCAAGACTTGTTATTCTTGTGGCTTTGGACTGGAAAGACTCTGTGCTCTTTCTGCTACTGATGAAAATGCTTAAGATTCTCACCCCAATTGCATTCCATCAGTAATGCTGTCCTAAACTGTCAGACTTAAGGAGGATGCTGTACAGAATATCTTACCCAGCCTGTCCAGTACATTTTTAGAGCCCTTTATTTTGAAATAAGCTTAGATTTATAGAAGGCTTGAAAGAAAAGATTAAAAAGAGTTCCCATGTACCTTTTACTCAGCTCTCCCTAAGGATGCGGTCCTACATACTCATGGCATGTGTATCAAAATTAAGAAATTAACATTGGTACAATACTGTTAGCTGAGCTTTCCAGCAAATGTTTGTTGACTGAATGTCAAACATTTAAACATTTCCTACATATCCTTTAAGGATTTGATGCCTTCTTCACATCTGAAGAACTCTCTGAGTGAGGGTAGTTAAGTGCCAAATTTAGCTTTTTTTCCCTTGTGGGTGGGAACAGCTTGTAAAGTGCAAAGGTTGAGGACCCTGAATCTCTGCATCAAGCTGCAGGAAGGCATGCCCGTGGGAGTTAGACCTTTGGCAAAGCTCTTGAGCTCTCTTAACTTGAATGTAGTGAGCGTCTCTTTTATTTTCTCCTGAAAAGCCTTCCTGCTCCAGGTAAGACAGCATTTGTCAGTATGCAGAGCTGGTCTGCCTTTACCCCAAGGACAGCACAGTCTCAAGTGGCAAGTAGAGGAGAAAAGGCGATTGATAAAATCAAGGCAGTTCACCTTGTTGCCTAACCTTTGGGTGCTTGATCCTGGCATGAAAGTCACGGCAGCCCTTTGGTTTTTGCCTTGTGCTAGCCAGGTGGGTCAGGATTCTGGTTTCCTGCACAGAAGCAGGAACTTGCCTGTGCTAGGTGTGATGCCACCGCGATTAAGAGGGTTGGCTCTGAAACCAGAAAGACCCAATCTGCCCTTGGCTTTGGCTTTCACTAGCTATTGACCAGAGACAAGTTCTTAACCTCTCTGAGCCTTAGTCTTTTCCTCTTTAAAGTGGGAATAATAATAGTGCCAATCACCTGCAGTGGTTGTTTGGTTCAAATGAGATAAAACATATAAAGCTCTTGGTTTAAAGCTTCATAGGTAATGATTGCTCAGAAATTGTTAGTCATACTAATTATGATTAGTATTATTACCGTTAGAGTCCAAGGTTCTGAGAAGGAAAAGGAGTTGGGGCCCCAAGTTCCCTCATAACTTTTAGTTTACTGGAAGATTGTGGAGCTGGAAATTACACATACACACCATTCTGCGATCAAACCTAGCTGGTGTCCATCAGTCCAGTTTTGCTCCGTGGGCTCTGATGTGTTCCCAGGTCTTTTCTGGTAGGCCAGAGTTTAGAAAAGAATGATCCTGACTTGTTTCCATCACCCCCAAGGAGTTCCATGTGTTCCTCTGTAGGTAGTCTCGTGCAACCCTAGACTTTTCCAGAATTTCATATAAATGGACTTAAATAGTATGTGGTCCGTGTGTCTGTCTTCTGCCACTTAACAAGAATGCATTTGATGTGCACGCATTTTTTGTCATGTGTGTCAGTTCTTTTTTCTTACTGAGTCGAATTTCATTGTATGTATGTATAATTGTCTGTTCACCTGTTGATGGACATTTGGAGCATCTACAGTTTTTTGGCTTTTACTAAGAAAGGTACTATAAACATTAACATTTGGTCTTTGTGTAGACATGCATTTTTATTTCTCTTGGGTAAATTCCTAGGAAGGGGAGGATGCTGGGTCATATGGTAGGTATATGTTTAACTTTATAAGAAGCTGCCACACTGCTTTCAAAAGTGGTTATTTCATTTCACACTCCTACCATTCATTCGTGAGATTTCCAGGTGCTCCACAGTATCAATGCTTGATATTTTCAGTCTTTTAAAATTTCAGGCATTCTAGCAGGTGTGTTGTGGTTTTAATTTGCATTTCCCCGATGACTAATGATGTTGGTGAAATGTCTGTTCAGGTCTGTAGCCCATTTCTAAAAATTGCATTGTTTATATTATTATTTTTGATGCAATCGATTATTTTCACGTACGTTTTGGTTCCAAAACCCTGGTGGAAGTTTGAGGAGAATACAAAGGGAAGGGCATTTCGGGTTTCTTTTCTTGGGGGTGTTGAACAAACATTTCTTGTGCATTGATTTGTGTGCCAGTTGTGGAGCAAGATAGATTCAGACTGGGTGATCTCATTTTATGCCCTACAGTAATCCTAAAAAATAACTCTTATTAACCCAGAGTCCGCACGGCTAGTCTTTGGCAGAGGAAGGAATTAAATTCGTGTGCAGGGCCCCTGCTCTTCCTTTTTGCACTTCATCAGGTGTGACTTGAAGGCCATGTTCTCTACTACTTGCTGGTTCCTTTCCCAGCCCCAAGTGCTCAAACTGCTCTGGGTGTTTTAGCAGCAGCCCTCAGGTGAAATAACAGTGCTGGCATTGACATGCAAATCAGGACACTGAGCTTAAGGCAAAAGAGAGTGCTCCCAGTTTTTATTTCAGTCCTGAATAAATCCAGTACACTTCAGAAGTTAGAAAAGTGAGAATCCTCCAGAGAAGTGGAAGGTTTGAGATGTTCTTTTATATGTCAGTCCCTGAAGGGTGTCATTTCTCTCTGCTGAATTGCAATGTTTTGGTTCCCCAGGTGGGGAGGGCAGGGTGTAACCTCAGGGAATCAGAGCATGGGTCAAAACCCAATCTTGTCCCTACAGGCTGTGAGGATGGGCAAG
>PVKH010023668.1:0-13796 GCA_004027955.1 Chaetophractus vellerosus
CCCCCCCTTTTTTTTTGCTTGTTCTTGCTAGGTTCATTTTTGCGTTCTTCTGTGTCTGCTTGTCTCCCCCCGCTGTGGCGACCCGCTGAATCAGCTCACCACGTGGCGGTTTGCCCTGCTCGCGGGGGCTTGCCCTGCCCGCGGCGGCTTGCCTTCTCAAGGCGGTCTGCCCACTCAAGGAGGCCCTGGGAACTGAACCCGGGGCCTCCTATGTGGTAAACTGGAGCCCTACCAATTGGGCTACAGCCGGCCCCCTCAGTATTCTCATTCATTCCACTGTGTGCTAGACACTACTAGCACTGAGAAAAAGAGTAGCAAATTAAAAGAATTTTCTTTCTCTCCATGGAGTTTTTATTTATTATATATTGTTATTGGCAATGATTCTATTTTAGTGCTCACATTTTATATTAGGACATGTATGCTAACACATACATGTACTTTTGTGTCCACACATTCACCATACTTTTAATCATTATTTCTTAAGAATATTTTATACATTTGCACTGTTTTGAGTTTTTGAATTTAGACTTAAAATATTAAAAATTTAATGAACTATTAATATAATAGATAGTTCATTAAATAAAATACTCTTTTTACCACAATTCATTTGAGACTGTATATCCTTTAGAGTATTTTAACTAATCTATAAATGTTGCTTCTTGCTATTATCTTTTGTTAATCATTGTTTTTACACTCTCTTTCATATTATAGGCTATTGTTAACATCTAAGTTGAGGAATTGGGATCCCCAAGATACTGATATAAAATGCTGTACTAGAAATTTCTGTTTCCAAGGTTTAGAGAACTCAGAGATTCATTTTAAAATGCATGTTCTTGAAGTGCCATATCCCTAAGGGCACTAATGGATGATTTTCCCTCTTATATTTTCTCATTTTAGGAAAACTAAAACCAACAATGGCATTCATGTCAGGAAAATTGAAGATTAAAGGTAATCTCTCTCTAGCAATCAAATTGGAGAAACTAATGAATCAGATGAATGCCAGACTGTGAAGGAAAAAGGGGAAAAAGACCCTGAAAAACACAAAGATGTTGACCCTAAGCTCAACAAGTAAAAACCTTACCTGTTTAAAATCTAATGTTTGTTTTCTTCCCTATTGTATTACTGTAAGGATATGCATGTTTAATCTTTATAAGATTTGAAGTTATTAAAAACAGCTAGCTAATCAAACATAAGCTTCATTAAGTGGAATTCTAAGACACTCTTGTTTCTTATATTTTATGGGATTTGCCCTCTGAGCAGTTATTTTTCTTCCAAGAAAAATATGAGCAGTTAATTAGGGTCAAGCAATAAAATTAGTTCTTTTCATAGCTGCCTCTCTTGTAAAATGTAAACTCTCTAACAATCAATTGCTTAAAATATTTAGTTTTGGATTATATAACAATGAAAATCTTAATGGTATTTTGGATTTTTATATACTTATTTTTAAAGAAAATCTTGTACATTGCATTAACACTGAAATCACATAATAAACTACTTAGTAAATACTACTTGTGCATCCTATCCAAAAGTACGTAAGAAATGTCCTAAAATAAAATAATTTTCTCTCGATTATGTACTTGGTCTCAGTGGTTTGAAATGAGATTAGAATAGATGATTAAAAGAAAACTAAACTTTTTAAAAAAGCATTTTTATCTTTAATTTTAATGTTAAAAACATTTGCTCAGTGTAATTCTTCTACTTCTTATCTTCCACTCTCTTAAGATTATTGTGCTATTAAGTGCCTGTGGTTGGTTGAATTATGTGCCCCAACAAATACATGTTCTTAATCTTAATCCATGTCCCTATGGGTATAAACCCATTGTAAATAGGACCTTTTGAAGATGTTGTTTTTAGTTAAGGTGTGACCGATTGAAGTAGGTAGGCCTAACTGGATTACTGGAGGCCTTATAAAGAGAAGGGCACAGGGAGGACTAAAAGCTGGAAGTTAGGGGGAAGCTGGAAGAGAAAAAAGAGGACTTTGCCATGTGATGGGGAGTAGAGATAAAAGCTAACGGACCTCAAAGATTGTCAGCAGCCAGATCCAGAACATAAAGATTCTGGGAGGAAGCATAGTCTTTCCAATGCCTTTATTTGGACTTTTGGCATCTGAAACTGAGAGCCAATAAATTCCCATTGATTAGGCCAACCCACTGTGTGCTATTTGTCATAGCAGCCTGGCAAATTAAGACAGCGATTTAGCTAATTCTGACATTTCATGGAATCATAATGTTAGGAGCACTTAATCTGTATTTTACAAATGAGGAAACTGAAGGTTGGAGATAGCCCAAGATTGAAATTAAGCCCTAGCCAATAAAAATCTCTCAGTACACTGATCTTGAAAGGAATTTGAAGACATCACCATTCCCTCTTACCCCCTCTCCCACTCAACTGGATTGACTTCAGGGTGGCAGCCTCTCAACTCCCTTGGCAGCTCCCAGTTTTTTCTAGCTGTACAAGGATCCTGATCAGATGTTGCCAGCAAGCTCCTTTTCTACTGAATTTTCTAAAGACTTCACTCTTTTCTCTTCATTCTCCATATGATCTCAAATCTTTAGGAAAATACCAAGAGAACATTGTGAGGCAGGAATTCTTGGTTGTGGTCACTAAAACGTGAACTTGCTAACTAAAAGGCTTTAGGATACTGGGGGAAATATTTTTCCAAAAGGGCCCTCGTTTTCACATTAGTAACTAAGGGAGTTGGATGAGGTCTTATGCAGCCTCTTTTCACTCATTATCACCAAGAAGTTTTGAACAACTTGTGCTATTCTTTGAGAAATGAAACACATATTTGTTGGAACCAAGAAATTAACAGAGGATGACCACAACCTACATTCCTGAAGCCTTCTCTTGCTACACTTTCCAGCTACCTTAATGAATTCACATGTGTTCCCTTTTCTGGATTTTGTCCATTAACTGTGTTGAAGTTGTAGATCTTCCCTGCAATTTTGAATGGCTATGTTGGAAAGTTGTCCAGTAACTGAATGAGTCTTGTTTCTGAAATGAAGTACTGTGGAGGGAAATCATGCCATTGGGCCTTTTAGTGGCTGAGTAAAGTTAGACATACTTTTTAAAGATGACTAATTGCTAGCAATCTTATATTTCAACAAATCTTTATAAATAATGCTTTGATTTGGCTGTGGCTACCTTCCTAACGTCCATTGCTCCAGTGAACAAATATGATATTGTTTGCAACTTTTACCTTTTATATCATTTGGTTCTTTGCAAATCTTTTCATATAACTTATTATTTGGAATGCTACTGTTACTATGATATAGTAATATATATATATATATATATATATATAAATCCACTATTTATGCCACCCTTTATCCATGGGGTTTTGGGTGGGAATGGGCTAGGGATTGGTATGAGAAAGAATTCCTTAGACTTCATTCAGTTTTTTGTTTTGTTTTGTTTTGAGGAGCAAAGAGGTGGAGGAGAAAATCATTCCATCTTGTAAAAAGTTCTTGTATTACAATTGCAAATAGGTGAAAGAAGGGACAAAATTATTTGTTAGAATGTTCTGTGTTGGATTCCTATTTACCTACAATATATGGCCAGGAGACCCAGAAATGCCTGAATCCTGCCTTGGCTCAGTAACACCTCTTCCTTGTGGAGTTACCAAGGCATTCAAAGGGTGTCAGAGCTCCCATTTAGAACTCCAGGATGCTGGATGAGATCATGTGGAGGATCCTTTACCTATCTTGGGACCAAAACATGCCAAAGGTCTGCTGTCCCTTTTCCTCCTGATCTTGAAAACAAGGCTGGATAAAGAAACATTTCATGGGAAAACCATGTGGCCAGCACTAGAGAAAAAAAGATCCAAAGAGAGCTAGATAACAACAGAGTGTTTTTCCTGAGGCTGTCCTTATGTTCTCAGGCCAGGAGAGAGTCAAAACCAAAGCATAATGGCCAGCCTGCTGGCTCCCAGGAGGATCAGACCATGGTCCACTCAACAGACTAGCCTCTTAGAAGCATCTGAACACTGTTCCTTTTTCTTAAACACCTTTGGAAGTTCAACACAGAGAATGTTATTAATTTGAATTTTGTTTTTGAGGTTTTATTTGTATTTACTTTGGAATTCTATTTTGGTTTCTTTTTTTAAAGCATATAATTTGATTCCTAGTTTGATGATTGACCTTATTCAAATAATTTTATAATAAAAAACTCAAATTCAAGTTAACCACTGGAAATTTTTTTTTCTTTAAAAAGAATTGCAATCCTAGTCTAACCAGATATAAATGTCAAAAGATGAATGATAATATCATGGAATACCTGCTGTAATGGTTTGACAGTTTTATCTAATTATGAATTCCAAAAATATAAACTGAATCATGCTTGTAGACTGATCTCTTAATCTGGGCGTAATTGGGTTGTGACTGGGGTGTTAACTGCCACATCTGTGGGACGTTGAGCCCCACCCCTCGTTGGGTGTGGTCTCAAGTATAAAAGGCAAGACAAAACACAGAGATTGGAGAAGCAGAGTTTTGAGATGGAGTTCTGATGTTGGAGAGGGTGGTAGCCCTGATAGTCTACAGCTGACCTTGTGGAGGAAGCGCTAAGCCTGGAGAGAAACGCAGCCCCGGCAGGAAATGAACCCAAAGGCCT
Source organism: Chaetophractus vellerosus (assembly GCA_004027955.1). Lineage (NCBI taxonomy): Eukaryota > Metazoa > Chordata > Mammalia > Cingulata > Chlamyphoridae > Chaetophractus > Chaetophractus vellerosus. Next base: position 4,609 of record PVKH010023668.1, read on the forward strand.
GAGCCCTGGCAGATGTCGGCAGCTGTCTTGCTCCAACACATGGACTTTGGTGAGGGAAGAAACTTATGCTTTGAGGCCTGGTAACTGTAAGCTTCTACCCCAAATAAATACCCTTTATAAAGACCAACCATTTATTGGTATATATTGCGAAGGCACCCCTTTGGCTGACTAATACACCTGCCAAAGGGTAGATTTGATTTTTTAGTTCAGTGCTGTCTAATAGAACTTTCTGTGATGATGGAAATGTTCTACAATTTGGACTATCTGATGTGGTAGCCACTAGCCACATGTGGCTCTTGAGTACTTTAAATATGACTAGTACAACAGGGGAGGTAAAATTATGGCTACTGGCTACTATATTGTTCAGTGCAAGGGTGAGATCCATGGAAGGGGCCTGTTTGGTGGAGGAGGTAGGACTGTGCAGTCTTTCTACTTCTTGTGTCCCTCCAAAATCCATTCCACACAGCTGCCAGCATGATCTTTTTAAAGTCTAAATCAAATCATATCACACATTTGCTTAAATCCCTCCAGTAGTTTCCACTAAAGTAGAATAAAACTTTATTTTTTCTGATCTGATCCTGGCTTACTTTTCCACCTAATTTTCCACTTCTTACTTCATTCACTGTGCTCCTTGCATACTGATATTCTTTCAGACACTCTGATGAACCATGCTTATTCCCATCTCAGGGCCTTTTCCCCTCTTCTTCCCTCGGCCTGAAATGTTTGTTCCCACAGATCTTTATATGGCTTCTCACCATTTAGGTATCAGCTCAAGATCACCTCTCCCTGGAGAGGACCTGTCACCTGCTGGTTACTGTATCATCTCTCACCCAATCACTCTTCTCTACTGTTGCCTTGTTTTGTTTTAGTTAATAACATTAATTACCCTCTAAAGTTCTATTTACCTGTTTACTTTTATTGTTCTGGCTCTTTGCTTCTCCCACTAGGATGTAAGCCCCATGAGGGCAAGGACTTTGTCTTGTTTACTAGTATATTCCCTAGGACAGTGCCTGACACATAATAGGTGCTCAATAAGCAGCAGTTGAATGAATGAACTAACAAATGAACATAGACTATAAATACTAAGTATTGTCTAAACCAGTGGTTCCTAAACTTCTCTGCACTTTGGAATCACCTAAGGAACATCAAAAAATACTGATGCCTGAGGTGACTGGGGTAAGCAAGATGACACAGTGAGAAATTCCTAATTCCATCCCCCCACAGCAACATTGAGAAGCCAACAGAAACTAAAAGAACCATCTTTTTCAGAGCTCTGGAAAAGTTAAAGGGTTGCCATAACTGAGTGGACCCTGAATAAAGAAAAAGGAAATTTTAAAATAGTAGGAAAACCACATGGAACCTTTACAGACCCTTCCTCCACCTCTTCCCTGGCGTGGTGCAGCAACAGCCCACACTCTCAGTGTAGGTCACTGGTCCTGAGTTCTGGAGAGAGCAGATTAACCCTTACGCACATATTGGGGTAAATATAAGTCTATCCCAATCCACTGGATAGCAGCCTCAAGGACTAATCCATGACACTGGTCTCTGTCTTGTTGGTCCCAGAACTTGTTCAGAACATAGATGCAGCTGCAGAGCTGCTAAAACACCATAAGAAAAATCAAACCACAGCTGCCTGGGGCAAAGGATTAATAGTTGAGACTTAAAATAGCACCAGGACAAAAAGGAAAGAATTCAAATTTCCTGGGTGCATTCAGAGTATCCCTGTAAACAGAGGGAAATGTTAAGGTCGTAAGAGTATGCCCAGGACCTTAGGCTTTCACCTTGAGCTCTTCTTTAGGCTCACTTAGGCTAGGCTTGCTAAGCACTGAAAGAGAGCACCAGCATAGAACCAATCTGCAAAGACAGGGAAAGGTAATTTCTTCTGTTATTAATTTTGTTTTTGTCAGCTCCTGGCATTCAAGGAAATCTCTATCATAACACTAGTTGCATACAAGCATAAGAAACAAAGACTTCAAATAGACTACTATAAGCCTTCAATAACAGGAAAGAAAATAATCAGCAAACCCTGGGGAAGGGGGATAATCTGGTTTCCAGAGCTAACACATTAAAATATTCAAATGTCCAGATTTCAACAACAACAAAATTACAAAGCATACAAAGAAACAAGAAAAGATGGCTGATTCAAAGGAACAAAAATAAAACAACACAAACCCATCAATGAGGAAGACCAGACATTGGACACACTAGACAAAATCTTTTTAAAAACTTAGTATGCTCAGAAAATGAAAAAAAATCATGGATAAAGAACTAAAAAAAATCAGGAAAATAATATATGAAGAAAATGATAATTCCAGTAAAGAGATGGGAATTATAATAGAAACCAAACAAATACTAGAGCTCAAAATTACAGTAACCAAAATAAAAAATTCCCCAGAGGGGTTCAGCGTAAGATTGAAACTGGCAGTGAAAGAATCAGCAAATCAGAAGCTATAACAAGGGGGGTGGATGTGGCTCAAATGTTTGGGCATCTGTTTCCCATGTGGAGGGACCTGGGTTCAATCCCTGGGACCTCCAGGTAAAATAAAAGAAAAATATAGAAGGTATGTGGGTGAGCTGCCCTGGCCCAGCGAGCAGGTGAGTCCCCAGGCCCCGCCTAACCAGGCAGCAAGATGATGACATAACAGGAGGGTGACACAAGGGAGAGCCAAACGAGACACACTGAGAAACCAGGAACTGAGGTGGCACAGGCGGTAGGAAACCTCTCTCCCACATCAGAGGTTCCCAGGATCGAATCCCGGTGAAGACAGGAGGAGAAGGATGAGAAGAGAGGGCAGGAAATACAGAATTGACCAGCGAATGGACAGAAAAACAGTAAAAAAGTGTGTGGGGGGAGGGAGGGTTAAAATGGATTTTAAAAAGTAAATAAATAAATCTTTTTTTAATAAAGAAGATATAATAATTGAAATCATCCATTCTGAGGAACAGAAAGGAAAAGAATGAAGAAAAGCAAACAGAGCCTAAGAGAACTGTGGAATACCAGAAAGCATACCAATATATGCTCTGTGAGAGCCCCAGATGGAGAAAAGAAAGAGAAAGGGGCAGAAAGAATATTTGAAAAAAATAATGGCTCAAAATTTCCCAAATTAAAGAACTCCAAATAGGAAAAACTCAGAGATCCATACTCAGACACATTATAATCAAATTGTCAAATGACAAGGACAAAGAGATCCTGAAAACAAGAGAGAAGCAATATGTAAAATAAAATAAAGCCTCAATAAGATTAAGTGCCAATTTCTCATCAAAAACCATGGAGGAGGGAAACGGATGCAGCTCAAGTGATTGGGCTCCCATCTACCATATAGGAGGTCCAGGGTTCGATTCCCAGGGCCTCCTGGTGAAAGGCAAGCTGGCCCATGCGGCAAACTGGCCCAAGCGGAGGGCGGGCCCATGCAGAGTGCTGGCCTGCATGGAATGCTGGCCTGCGTGGAATGCTGGCCTGTGCAGAGTGCCGGCCCATGCAGGAGTGCTGGTGCCATAAGATGACGCAACAAAAAGAGACAGAGGAAAGACAATAAGAGATGCTGCAGACCAGGAAGCTGAGGTGGCACAAGAGATTGAGTGCCTCTCTCCCACTCCAGAAGGAACCAGGATCGGTTCCTGGTGCCCCCTAAAGAGAAGACAAGTAGAGAAGAACACACAGAGAGCAGACAGTGACCACAAAACAATGGGGGGGGGAGAATAAATAAATACATCTTTAAAAAACACACACACACAAAAAAAACAAAACCATGGAGGCAAGAAGGGAGTAGGATGACATATTTAAAGTGCTGAAAGAAAAAAAAAATTGTCAACCAAGAATTCCATTTCCAGCAAAATAGTCCTTCAAAAATAAGAGAGAGATTAAGACATTCCCAGATAAACAAAAGTCAAGGGAGTTCATCACCACTAGACCTGCCCTATAAAAAAGCAAAAGGAATTCTTTAGGATGAAAAGAAAGAACACTAGATAGTAGCTAGAAGCTGTGTAAAGAAATAAACATGTCTGGCAAGGTAACTACACAAGTAAATATAAACTCCATTACTATTGTATTTTTAGACTGTAACCCCACATTTTCCCTATTTTTCAGTTTGCCAAAAAACTGCCAAAAGCAACATACCAGAAATGGGTTGGTGTGGCAGTTTGGTATTGTTTATGAATTCCAGAAATAGATATTGGATTGTGTTTGTAAACTGGTCTGTTTCTCTAGGCATATTAGGTTGTATTAAATTCAGAAGTTTCACTTTTACTTGATTACATTATGATTAGCCATGTCAGTTGGAGGTTGAGTCCCCACCCACCAAGGGAAAGCAATACAGCAGAGGAGAGAGTTTTCAGCTTTGATGCTGGAGCCCTGGGAAGTAAATACATGGAGAAGGAGAACACAGAGTTTAACTTTGGATGCTGGAGGCCCAGGGAGAAAGCCAAGCCGTTTGCCTGATTATCTGTAGCTGAAGAGACCAACAGCTGAGAAAGCCTGGAAAGAAATGAGCTCCAGGGAGAGAGACAAGCCTTATGCTAACCTAGAGCTGTGATGTGAAGGAGCTGGGACCACAGAGCCTTAGGAGGAAGAGGAAGGCTGAACCCTCACAGAGACTGGCAGCCATCTTCCTCCAAACATGGCAACAGACTTTGGTGAGGGAAATAACTTATGCTTTATGGCCTTGTGACTACAAGCTTCTAACCCAAATAAATACCATTTATAAGGGGCCGGCTGTAGCCCAGTTGGTAGGGCACTGGTACATAGGAACCGAACCCGGGCCTCCTCCAGCGAGCAGACCGCAAGCCGCCGCGGGCAGGGCAAAGCCGCCATGGGCAGGGCAAAGCCGCTGCAGACAGGCTACCGCACGGTGAGCTGACTCAGCGGGTCCCCACACCAGGGGTGGGGGGGGGGACAAGCAGACACGGAAGAATGCAAGAATGAACACAGCAAGAACAAGCAGGAAGGGGAGGGATATATAATAAATAAATAAATAAATCTTAAAAAAAATACCATTTATAAATGCCAACAGATTTCTGGTACTTTGTATCAGTACCCCTTTGGCTGACTAATACAGTTGGCTTTTACAATGCAGATTAGGTTCCAAGCTTATAGTTCTGAAGCCATTAAAGTGTTCACATCATGGCATCATCAGGTGATGCTTTCTCACCAAAGACTGTCACATGGAGTGACACTTTCTAACTGGTCTCTCCCTTCTCTTCCAGATTCTATTAGTTCAACCTCTAGCATCCTCTCTCCTGGGTTCCACTGATTTCAGCTCTTGATCTTGTGGCTTTCCTTCTCTGCTCCTGTGGCTTTTGCTCTGTGCTTCTGTGGGTTTCTCTCCCTCAGCGTCTGGGGGTTTCTCTCTGTCTCTCTCACTCCATTTATTAATAACTCCAGTAAGAGGATTAAGAACTCACCCACCCTGGGTCACCCTCTACTGAAGTAATCTAACCAAAAGGTCTCACCTACAACAGGTTTGCACCCACAGGAATGGGTTAGCTCTAAGGACATGATTTTCTGGGGTCCATAAAATCTTCAAACCACCACAACGATCTAAAATACAAATGTATGAAAGTAATGATAAATCTATGGTATTGGGCACACAACATATAAAGATGCAATATATGACAAGAACAATATAAAGGAGGTGGGGGGGTAATGAACAAAGTTTGTGTTGAAGTTCAGTTGATACAAAGTGAAATGAGACTGTTATACATTTAGGATGTTACATTTAAGCCCATTATAAAGAAAAGATCTAAAAATCTGCACAAAAGGAAATGAGAAGGGATTCTAAACGATTCACTACAAAAGATCAACTAAACACAAAAGTAAGCAATAATGGAAGAAATGAGGGACAAAAAGGTATCGGACTTACAAAAGCCAAATAGCAGAATGGCAGAAAAAGTAATGCATTATCAATAATTACTTTAAATGTAAATAGATTAAACTATTCAATCAAACGGCAGATTTTGGCAGAATAAATTTTTAAAAAATGACCCAACTATTTGCTATTTACAAGAGACTCACTTTAAAAATTTATTTTTAAAAATTTCTCCCCACCCCCACTCCCTCTGTTTTGAGCTCACTGTCTGCTGCTCTCTGTGTGTTCTTCTGTGTCTGCTTGTCTTCTCTTTAGGTGGCACCAGGAACCTATCCTGGGATCTTTTGGAGTGGAGAGAGGCTGCTCAATCTCCCCTGGGAATTGAATCCTGGACATCCTATATGGTAGATGGAAGCCCAATCGCTTGAGCTACATCTGTTTCTGGAGACTCAGTTTAAACTCCTAGACACAGTAGGTTTAAAGTGAAAGGATGGAAAAAAAAATCTGTGCAAATAGTAACCAAGAGATCTGAGGTACCTATACTAATACCAAATAAAATAGACTTTAAGTCAAAACTGTTAAAAGGGTCAAAGAAGTACACTATATATTGAAAGTGGGTCAATTCAACAAAAAGATTTAACAATTATAAATATATATGCACCTAGCAACAGAGCCCCAAGATATATGACACAAACATTATCCAGGTTGAAGGGAGAAATAGCTCTATATTAATAGTGGGAGACTTCAAAACACAATTTTGAATAATGGCTAGAAGATCTAGACAGATGATCATTAAGGAAATAGAGGACTTGAATAATACTATAAACAAATTAGACCTAGCAGACAAATATAGAATACTTTACTGAACAACAGAATACATACTCTTCTCTAGTGCACATGGATCATTGTCTAGGATAGACCATAAGTTAGGTTATAAAACAATCCTCAATAAATTCATAAAGAATGGTATCATACAAAGTATCTTCTCCAACCACAATGAAATGAAACTAGAAATCAATAACAGAAGGAAAACTGGAAAATTCACAAATATATGGAAATTAAATAATACACTCTTACACAAGCAATGGGCCAAAGAAGAAATCACAGGAAAAATTAGAAAATATCTTGAAACAAATGTAGATGAAAACACAAAATACTGTAACTTTTAGGATGCTGCAAAGTTAGTGCTCAGATGGAAATTTGTAGCTATAAACAGTTACATAACAAAAGAAGAAAGAACTCTAAATGAGTAACCTAACTTCACACCTGGAGAGATAAGAAAAGGGACAATAAAGTGGGTGGAGGGGAGGAAATAATAAAGGTTAGAGTAGAAATAAATAAAATATTGAATAGAAAAACAAGAGAATCAACGATACCAAAAGTTTGTTCTTTGAAAAAAATCAATAAAATCGACAAACCTTTACTTATGACGACAAAGAAAAAAAGAGATGATGCAAATAACTAAAATCAGAAATGAAGCCGGGGTCATTACCATCATACTTATAGAAATAAAAAGGATAATAAAAGGATATTACGAAGAGTTGTATGACAACAAATTATATAGCTAGATGAAATCGACAAATTCCTAGAAACACACAAACTACCTATATTGACTCAAGAAGAAGTAAAAGAGCTCAACATATCAATAACGTAAAGAGATTGAATCAGTATCAAAACCTCCTATCAGGGAGTGGATGTGGCTCAAGCAGTTGAGTGCCTGCTTCCCACATGGGAATTCCTGGGTTTGGTTCCTGGTGCCTCCTAAAAAAAAGACAAACAACAAGCAAAACAAATGAAAAAAACAATTCAGGCAAACCGATATGGCTCAGTGGTTGAGCACTGGCTTCCCACTTACAAGGTCCCAGGTTCAATCCCTGGCCCTGATACTGCAACAAACAAACAAACAAACAAACCAAAAACCCACCAAAAAAAACAAAAACAAAAACAAACAAAAGTCTCCCAACAAAGAAAATCCCATGACCAGATATGGCTTCACTGGTGAATTTTACCAAACATTCAAAGAAAAATTAACACTAATACTTCTAGGAACACTTTCTAACTCATGTTGTAAGGCCAGCATTACCCTAATTCCAAAGCCAGATCATGATATCAAGACATACAGACCAATATCCCTTTTGAATATAGACCCTGTAATGGTTTGAGTTTGATTTAATTATGAATTCCAAAAATATAGATTAGATTATGTTTGTAAACTAATCTGTTCATCTGGGCATGATTAAGTTATGAGTAGGGTGTTAACTGCCACGTCAGTGAGACGTTGAGCCCCACCCCTCAGTGGGTGTGGTCTCAAGTATAAAAGGCTAGACAAGCGGCAGGCAGCGGAGCAAGCAGATTGAGAAAAGCAGATTGAGAGAAGCAGAGATTGGAGAGAAGCAGATTGAGAAAAGCAGATTGAGAGAAGCAGAGAATTGGAGAAGGAGATTTGAGAAGCAGTTCTGATGCTGAAGTGAGCCGTTCGCCCGATAGTCTACAGCTGCCTTGTGGAGAGACGCAACGCATAGAAAGCCTCATGGTCTACAGCTGAACTCGTGAAGGAAGCAGAAGCTAAGCCCGGAGAGAAACGCAGCCCCAGGAACAAAGGAATCCAGAAGCCTGAACCCTGGAGATGTCGGCAGCCATCTTGCTCCAGGACATGGACTTTGGTATGGGAAGAAATTTATGCTTTGTGGTCTGGTAACTGTAAGCTTCTACCCCAAATAAATACCCTTTATAAAGACCAACCAGTTTTTGGTATATTTCAAAAGGCACATCTGTGGCTGACCAAAACAGACCCCAAAACCCTCAATGAAATATTAGCAAATTAGATCCAACAGCACATTAAAAGGATTATACTTCACAACCAAGTGGATTTTTCCCAAGAATACAAGGATAGCTCAACAGCAGAAAACAATTAATGTAATACATCACATTAATAGAATTAAGGGGAAAATCCCAAATGATCCTCTCAATTGATGCATTTGACAAAAGCCAGCACCCTTTCTTGATTAAAAAAACAAACAAAAACCTTTCTTGGGAAGCGGATGTGGCTCAAGTGATTGGGCTCCCGCCTACCATATAGGAGGTCCAGGGTTTGATTCCCGGGGGCCTCCTGGTGAAAAGCAAGCTGGCCTGTGCAGGAGTGCTGGCCCACGCAGAGAGCTGGCGCAGCAAGAAGACACAACAAAAACAGACACCGAAGAGAGACAATGAGAGATGCAGCAAATCAGCAAGCTGAGGTGGCACAAGAGATTGAGCAGCCTCTTTCCACTCCGGAAGGTCCCAGGATCAGTTCCTGGTGCTAAAAAAAGAGAAGACAAGCAGACATAGAAGAACACAGAGAGAGCAGTGACTGCAAAAAAAACAAAACAAAACAAAACAAAAAAA
>PVKH010023669.1:0-13819 GCA_004027955.1 Chaetophractus vellerosus
CTATTATGTGTTTTGAGGCTGAGAAAAACATCCAAATCAGCATCATTAAGGCAATGCTTTTTTTCTGAAGAATTGCTGCCCTCAATCCTTGACTCCTTTCTCACATGGTAGGCACATGGCAGTCTGCTCTTCACTCCCTTCTCTTCTGAGTTTCATTGCTTTCAGCTTCTTGCTTCCATGGCCTTCTCTCTGTCTCTCTATATTCTTCCCATTTATAAAGGACTTCAATAAAAGGATTAAGACCCATCCTGATTGAGATGGGTCAAACCTTAACTGAAGTAGTCTCATCAAAAGATCCTGCTTACAATGGGTCCACACCCACAGGAACAAATTAACTGTAAGAACATACTTTTTGTGGGTACATACTGTTCCAAACCACCACAGCCATAGCTTCCTGTTTCTTAGTATGTCTTGTAATTTTTTTTTGCTGATATATAGACATCTGAAAATTTTGATGTGCTAACTCTGAAGGTTAGTTTCTCCCTCTTGCCTAGGGTTTTATTGTTGATTGGCTTTGTGTGTGGCTCTCCTTTGATGCTTGTTCCAACCTATTCTGGAATTTTAGAGTAGCTCATGTTTAATTGCTCAGATTTTCTCAGCTCTTCTGCACCTGATTTTTGCCCCGAATATGTGGTATAATTTTCACATTGCTCTTTTGGGTGCAATTGTTTCACCTCCAGGAGTAAGCTCTCTTTCCTCTGTTCTTTCTCTGGGAATCTTGATCTGTGTTTTTTTCCAGAGTTTTCACCAGCTCTTATGATTTATTTAAATTCTGTCCCTCACTCAGTGAATCCCTTTTTGTAAGACTTTTCAGTTCTGAGGTCCATTCAGTCTTCCTGAAGTTCAGGTCCAGTCTGTAGTTTTTAATTTTCTGTGAGGCTGTTCTGCCTCTGTTTCTTTCCTGTTAGTGTATCCTGCCCTGTGGAGCCAATTGGGTTCGATCCCGAAAGATCTGTTTTGTGTTTAGGTGGTCCAGCAAAGAGAGATTGGATTGAGTGTTTGCACTTGTGACCAGCAGTTCTGCTCCAGTCTTTTATTTCCCTGAGGCACTTTTGTATGTGGCATGCCTCCGGTGCTTGTTTTTCACCCTGAGTCTTTGCGGACTTGTGTGCCTGTGCCTGGATGTGCGTGGTGTTCTGAGTCACTGCTGGCTCTATGTTTTGCATATGTAGTAAAAGGAATCCAGGCCATGCTGCTTCCGTGTGACTCTTAAGCTGCACAGATTGTGTGATGGAGAGAGGTCCAGAACTGCAGGTCCAGGATGTAAGTCTCCTACTTGACTTTGGCAGTTTATTAAAAATTTTCTTTGATTCAGCATTCGAGTATTCCTTTTCCAGTCTGTATTGTTCTCCATAAATCCAAGCAAGTGAGATTTGTCCTTTTATTAGTTTGTTCTAAGGGGAGACTTTTCCATCACCATGTTCATAATGTTACCTCCAACAGTTGTTTAAAAAGTAAATTATCTTCTATGCATTGCCTGATTGCAAAAAAAAAAGTTTAATACATTGTGGCAATGCTTCATTTATACTTGACTACACTGCCATGTTAGGATTCAAATTGGATTCATGCACTTCCAGAGCCTGATGAAGAACACTAATCTTGCTTAGCCAAAGAAGATTTCCTAGTTTTCTATAAAATAACAAACTAGAATAAAAACAAAACATCATGGCTCCACATAGGTGGAGATATGCACTTTTGGGTGCCCTCTCTCAATCTGGTCTAATATTCAATGTATTTGACTTGAATTCTTTGTGACTACAAAGGTATTAATATAAAGGTTAGAAATCATATAAACATTATTAAGGTCACATTGTTTTTATTTGACATAATATAGAGTCCTCTTTTCTGCTTCCTATTTTTGTGTTGAGCTGGGATAATGAAAGAGAAGTATTAGGTAGGCACTGCTTTTTAAAAATTCAGTAATCTCATGGCTATTAAATACATTTTTGAACTTCCTATGTTTTTCTTTTTCACAAAATCCATTAAAACACGGAACCCTTATTATTTTGGATATTTGGTAGAGTTCACTACAAAAGAAAAGCAAATACGCCAAATCATCACAGCAAACTTAAGATAGACAGAAAAGTCTGTCATTCGCTCACACATCTTCCATGCCAGCTATGTGATAAAGATTTCCATGGATGTGTAGACTTGTTTCTGGGCTTTATATTCTGTTCCATTTTTTGGTTTATTTATCCCTGCCACAGTAGCACACTAACTTAATTATCATGACTTCATAAAAATCTTTGATATTTAGTAAGGCAAATTCCCTCCTGTTCTTATTCAGATGTTTCCTGACTGTTTGTGTCCTTTGGTTCTCTCATGGACATTGGAGCAAAAGCTTGTCAAATTCCACTTAAAAAAAGCAAGTGTTGGGACTTGGAATTAAATTGCATTTAATCTATAGATGATTTGGAGAAAATAAACATTTTATGAAATTTATTCTCCAGGACCAAGAGCATGGCATATTTCCTCATTTGAGGTTTTTTTCCCTTTAGTGCCTTTCAATAAAGTTATACAATGTAGGCCATGAAGAACTTCCACATGTTATGTTAGATTCATTATTAGCTACTTCATATTTTGATGCATTGTCAAAGGTATGCTTTTCCTGTAATTTCTGTTTTAGTTTAGAAAAGTGAAGCAAATTGTTGTACATTAATAATTACATCCAACTACTATGCTAAAATCACATGTTATGGTTTTAATTGACTTTTCTGTTTAGACCACCATATCATCTGGATATTGACAATAATTTTTTCCTTCCTCATATTTTTTTCTACTGGGCTGCATCTGGTACTCAGTATAATATGGAAAGAATGATTTTTAAAAGGGGTGCCCTTATTACCTTATTCAACATCACAAAGAAATTCTTTTATTTTTTTCACAATTAAGTATATTTTCTGCAGAATTTTATAGATAATGTATATCATGCTTAAGAGGTATTCATCTATTCCTTATTTGATAAATTTTTGAAACAAATAATCCATGGCTGTGGAATTTTGTGAATTTGTTTTCCTAATATGTTGATCATCCTTTATGATTTGTTTATGAATGACATGGACTTGTAGATTTACTTTTTCATGATATTTTTTGTTGGTTTGGTAAGAAAATTATGTCCCATTTAATGAGTTTTCAGTGTTTACTCTTTTTCTGTATTCTGAGATAGCTTGGGCATGAGTAGAATTATTTGTTCTTAGAAACCCTTTGGGATTGGAATATTTTTATGATACAATGTCAAAACCACTTATTCAATTTTTTATTAGTTAGAGTACTGCTAAGTTTTCACTTTCTTACTGAGTCATTCTTAATAAGTCACATTTTCTTAGAAAATTTTTTCCAAATCAATTTTCAAAATTTTTAACATCAAGTTTTCCATAAGGTTCTAACTATCTTTTTGTAGTAACATATATACAACTTGAAATATCGAATTTCAACCACTTTCAAGAGTACGGTTCAATAGTATTAATTACATTAACTATATTGTGCCATCACTAGTATCCATTGCCCAAACTCTTTCATTATCTCAAATAAAAACTCTCTACACAGTAAGCAATCACTACCTCCTTTTTAAAATTTCTTGTATTTTATTTCTTATTTTCAAAACCATCATTATTATTTTATTTTCCTACCAATTATATTTGGTTACTCTGTTGTCCTTATTTTTTTAATGGTTTTCTTTTTATTAGAGTTGTTTACATACATACTGAAATAAAGGAAACATATAGTATAATGTGCCATTTCATAATATAACATAAAATCATAACATAACAATATAAAATGACATATATATATAGTCTTCAAAATAACATTTTGTTGTGTAAATTAGTAACTCCTTAATACAAATGTGAAAATTTAGTTACTAACTAAATTAACGAACATATGCTTATATCTTTTTAGAAAAAGGATTTTAGTGTCTTTAGAAATAGAACTAAATTTGATAGATGCAAGATCTGAGCTAATTGCATGGGCATTTTATTTTCGTGGTCTTAAAATATTGTGAATGAAACTAAAAATATCACATCATATACCTAGTTAATCCCTTACACTGATCAATTTATATTAAAAAAAATCCTTCACATTAGATTTGTTTGCTATTTTTAAGTTCACAATGTTGTGCTGCCAATCACTACCTCTTACACTCCCCACCTCTCCATCTCCTGGTGACCTATACTTAACTGCTGTTCCCTATGAAATTTGCTTCTTCTAGGTATTTCACATAAGTGAGGTCATACAATATTTGCCCATTTGTGTCAGGATTATTTCACTTAAACTGATGTCTTCAGGGTCCATCCATTTTGTCACATGAATAAGAACTTTATTCCTTTTTAAATGCTGAATAATATTCCATTGTTTGTATATACCTGTTTTAGTTTGTTAAAGGCTGCCAATGCAAAATACCAGAAATGGGTTGGCTTTGGTAATGGTTATTTATTAGGCAAAACTCTTACCATTCCAAATCTGTGAAAATGTCCAAATCAAGGCATCATCAGAGATGATGTCTCACCAGAAGTAGGCTGCTCCACTGTTCCTATGCTCCTGCCACATGGCAAGACAAAATGGTGGCCCATCTGTATCTTCTCCTTCAGGCTCACTTTCTCCCTGAGCTCAGCTGTGGCTGACCAAGTATATGGCTCATCTCTTTCCTTTCTCTTCCAGGCCTCATTCCTTCAGCTTTGGGCTGCTCTGCTGATGCCAGCCTCTTGCCTCTCTGTCAGCCTCTCAGTGTTTCTCCATCTTTCTGAAACAGTAGGTGATCATGGAATCCTCTCTCACATGGCAGGGTAAAAGCTTGCAGTTCTATTGCTCTGTGTCTCTCTGCATGTTTCTCCCATTTGTATAATACTGCAGCAAGAAGCTGGAGACCCACCCTGGGTCACACCTCACTGAAGCACTCCAATCAAAGGTTCCCACCTAAATTCAATCCAATCAACATGTCCCACAATCAAATCAAAGGCTCTTAACCGAAGCAATTTAATCAAAAGACCTGTATTAGTCAGGGTTCTCTAGAGAACTAGAATCAGCAGGAGATATCTGTAAATAGTATGAGATTTTATAAAAATCCTCTCAAGTAATCGTGGGGAGGCACAAGTCCAGATTCTGCAGGCAGCTTGCAAACCAGGGGCTCCAATGAAAGACCACTGAAGGTCCTTTTTGAGCTCCTGGGAGATGTTGGCTGTCCAAATACAAGCTGGAAAATTCTCTCTGAATGCTGAAATCACTTCACCTTTTAAGGCATTCAGCTGATTGGATAAAACATCACTAATTGCTGATGGCAATCCCTCTGGTTGATCATAGATGTAATCAGCCATCTATGCAGTAAACTCACTGGTGACTAAAGTCCATAATGTCCTTGTATTACAATTAGGCAAGTACTTTCTTGACCAAGTAACTGGGCACAATTACCTGGCCTAGTTGATACATTAGCCTAACCATCACAAGGTCCTTTAACTGAATCTAACCAAAAGGTCCCACCACATACAATAGGTTTATGGGTACAGAAATGGCTTCACTTAAGAGTATAATTTTATGGGGACCACAAAAGACTCACACCAGCACAATGCCATATTTTGTTTATCCATTCATCTATTGATGGATACCTGGGTAGTTTCCATCTTTTGGCTCTTGTGAATAATGCTGCTATTAACATTGCTGTATAAATATCCGTTCTAGTACCTGATTTTAACATACTCAGATGTTGGGTTGCCAGGTTTTATAGTAATTCTATTCTAAACTTTCTGAGGATCTGTCATACTGTTTCACATAGTGGCTGCACATTTTTACAATGCCATTGGAAATGTATGTCTTCCTATTTTTCCACATCCTCACCCATACTTCTAATGTCTGCTGCATCTTCAGCTATGTTCTCCCTTTCATTTCGAATATTATTTTTTCTTTTCTATTTTGGTATCTTGATCATTGCCAGATGTTCTCAAATATGCAGGTTTTTTTGTCAGCTATTTTTTAACTTATTTTTTTAATCTCATAGGATGTTAATTTTTAGCAATTTCTCTTTTTCTCACATAAACATTTAATGGAATATATTTCCCTCTACTAAGTACTTGAATCCTCAACTTCACTATAACCTACTATCATCCTAGAATTAGAATTATTAAACATGTGATATAAATGACTAGAACATAGTAAGTAAAAATAAAACGCAAAATCTATATTTTAATACACAGAGGTTATCTCTAACTGCTTAATTTCTATTTCATATCTTAAATATTTAATGGGTTTGATGTACTTTTCCAAACTTGGTTGTCTTTATTGATATTTACAGTTATCCCTACTCTTTAAAATTTATAAAATCTACTTTTATTTTATTCTGAGCCTCATAAATTCAATTATTTAAAACCTTGGTTGGTGTAATTCTGCTAATAGTTTTTCTGTGGCTTTCAGTCAGAAAGACAAGCTCTTCATGTGCTTAGTGATTTTTGACTATGAACTATTCATTTTCTTAATTCTGTCTATGGAAGTACTTTGAGATTTGGTATGAAGTTTGGTTACTCCAAAGAGAATTTACCTCTGCGTCTTCCACATACCTAAAGCAGTGTTACTCAAAGTGTGGATGGTGTACTGGTGTCAGTCTGAAAAATGATTGTTATCATTTGACAGCAAGAAGCTATCCCAGATTGTGAACCAACTACATTAAGCATACTGGTTAGTTCAGCTCTCATTTTTTTCATAGAAATACTTCTTATGAAGGAAGCAGGGACTTAATTTATAATATGCCACATGCCCTTTATCTCATAGCAGACTTGTACCAAGTAGTCTGTGTTCTGGCTATGTTGAGCACCAGCAATCCTGGACATCTTTAAACTAAATTTGCAGTTTTAGGTTTCCCAGCCTTTCTAAGTAGTGTGAAATTGGAATGAACCAGGTATCCCTGTGGGAAAGTATGGCTTACAAATAATTACAAATTGCCAGGGGAGATTAAAACATTTTCACCTTTCTACTCAGTGTCAGGATTTTAGACTGAGAACTTTCTTTGCAGTTCTTCAGGAAGATGCTTATTTCATGAATTATCTTTTTAAAAATAGTGTATTCTTGTGGAGCCCCAGCTTTATGCCTATAAGTCTTTATACCTTGATTAGGCTCTTATTTCATATCCCTGAATCTTTAATGCTAAAAAAGTCTATGTTCATGTCTTCTTAGTTTGAAAAAGGTCCTCAATGCCAAAGCCAAGTTCACTGTTCTGTTACATTGCTGTGTTGTTCCCATTTAATGTTTGTTTTAAATAGTACTTACTTGTTTTTCCAACCAAATGGTGCATGTGAGAAGAATTAAAAAACTATTTTATCCAAAACTTTAAATTATTGCATTATATCCATGTGTGATCTAAAAATAATACTTAATACCTCTTTTTATTTTAAAATTCTTGCATTGGTTTTAACATATCCTCACACTTTCAATTCATGCATATCCATGGGCAGTTGTTTCCATATACATTATTAAAAATAACTAAAGTAGTTGGACATTTATCTTTATATGAATATTCTTTTCTGTATTTTTGTTTATATTTCAATAAAATTATTCCATAATATTCCAAATATTAAGAAATAAAAGAGTTATGTGACAGTTTCTTTTTCCCATCATCAGAGGTGGAGGGCAATCATTTAACTTAAGGTTTGAATAGTAAGGTAAATCATATACTTTTATTTTTAATTTTACAAGCTACTAAAGTTTTAAAATATTGTTATAATCTTACTTTTAATTTCAATACCATGAAAAAGCTGAAATAACAAGGGCTTTCTTTTCTTCTTTCCTTAATACATCAGGAGTACCATGGCAGTGGCTGAGGAAAGAAACAGCACTACAGTTAACATGTTCATCCTCTTGGGGTTCTCTGAATTTCCAAACTTCACAGTGATCCTCTTTTCAATCTTCCTAGGGATCTACCTCATGACAGTGTCCTGGAACCTGGGTCTCATCATCCTGATCAAGATGGACTCTCACCTGCACTCACCCATGTACTTCTTCCTCAATAAACTTGCTTTCTTAGATATTTGCTATGTTTCCACCACTGCCCCTAAGATGTTTTCAGACTTCTTTCAGGAGGAGAAATCAATCTCCCTTATGGGGTGTGCCATGCAGTACTTATTCTTTGCTAGTGTGGGCCTGACTGAGTGCTGTCTTCTGGCAGCCATGGCTTATGATAGATATGCTGCCATTTGTAATCCTCTGCTCTACACAGTCATCATGTCCCCCACCCTCTGTGTGAAGATGGTGGCAGGATCTTGTACGGCTGGATTCTTTGGCTCATTTATCCAAGTGTATGCTTTACTTCAGCTCCATTTCTGTGGGCCAAATGTCATCAACCATTTCTTTTGTGATCTGCCCCAACTGGTTACCTTATCCTGCTCTGATACCTTTGTCTTACAAGCCATCATCTCCGTGGTCACGGTGATCTTTGGACTAACATCTGTCCTGGTAATCATGACATCCTATGGTTATATCATTGTCACCATTCTGAAAATCACTTCAGCTGAAGGCAGGTCAAAGGCCTTCAACACCTGTGCTTCTCACCTAACAGCAGTGACCCTCTACTATGGTTCAGGCACCTATGTGTATTTATGCCCTAGCTCTGATGATTCCCTTACCCAAAAGAAGCTGGCTTCTGTTGTGTACAATGTGGTAATCCCCATGTTAAATCCATTGATCTACAGCCTAAGAAACAAGGAAATCAAAGATGCCCTAAACAGATGGAAGAAGAGGATATCCTCCTAGCATTATTGCTTATGGTGTGTCTTCTTGTGCAAAGATACAAAATATACAAAACAATGTATAAAAATGGAAGTTATAAACCTATGACCCATTTAACAGATTGTGTAGCTTTATATCAACATTTGCTTCTTCTCTACTCCTTGGGAGAAGATTAAACTTCTTCATCTGTTTGTAGTCATGGTTGGCCTTATGACTTGTTCTGGTAAATAGAGCATATGTGACACATGTCCTTATCAGGCTGAGGCAGTGAGCAGAAGTGACATATGTTCTTTCAAGACAGAGGCCTTATATATATTTTTTGCCACCTGTCTTTTCCCAATATTATTAGTGGTTGACTGATAAGGATGATGATAATGATGATGATGATGATGATGATTATAGTGATGGTGATGATGGTAATAATGATAGTATGATGCAGGAAAAGAGCTTCAACTGAGCATTGGTATGATGGACTTATATCATAGCAAGATATAAACATTTAAAATTATTTATTGCAGTAAAAAAACTAAGCGTATTATAAATAGTATGGAAATTTGTACAGGTACTGCTGTGCTATTGTAAAGGAAAATAAAACCTTAACATTTGGAAATGCCCTTAGGGCCATGCAGTACATCTTAAAGGTAGCTGTTATCAGAAGCAGGAAGTATAACAATTCATATTTGGCACAGAAAAACATTTGGTACAACTGTTCCATGTGATAACTTAGAAGAGACATTATGTAAATAATGAATGTATAACTTTAGGTAAAAAAGGGTCAGCAAAACCATCCAATTGTGTACATTCTAGGCAGGAAATTTACATGTCAAACCTGCAAAACTAATGATTTTTAAATGAATAATAATAATTTAAAATAGGTATGTTTAATGTGCTCAAATAAAGGATATTATTTTAAAAATATGATTAAGGAGGAAGAGGTGATCCAAATTGACCAGATATATTTGGAAAAGAACAAAATGTAACCTCTAGAATATAAAGTAAAATATTGTGAATGAAATGTGAAACACAGTGGATGTTTTAAATACCCAAATGACACAGTTTATGATAGAATTAATTAACCAGAAGAGAGATCTTTAAACATTAAATGCTTTAGAGAAATAAAAAAAAGTGGATGTTTCAGTGATGTGAAGTATATAGAGAGAAGACACAATTTACATCTATTTGGGGTCCATGGATATACAAAAAAATGAAATAAAGGAGGGAGAGGAAAGTTTCAGAATTCTGTTTACATTTAGTACACAGCACAAGGCCTAATGTTACCCTATTGAAGGAAAGGCCATGAGACAGCTGTACCAACCTTCATGATCACAAGGAGTTCTGTTTATAATGTAGTTGCTCAATAAGTCATTTCATTTTCATTGTTGGTGGTGATGATGAGATCATAATGATGACTGATACAATCTTCTGCTCTCTTACTACAAGATCTCCCTCATTCTGTCACAATGTGGACAGAACATCCCCTAATTTTGAGATTGTAACTACATTGTCTGCTATCGTTTTCCCCATCCCATAATGGCAGCAGACATTTTTACTTTCTTTTCCAATTAGTCTGTTCATTGCTTCACAATCCTCAAAACTTTGCACAAGGAATAAATGACTGATTATATTCAGGTAAATAAATCTGTGACCTTACCTCTACAGATATGGTCATATGCCTCTGCAGGTATATACCTTTTACTTCACTTTTGGAACCAGTTAGCTTGAAAATGTTTGGAGAGTAGGAAGACATTTTGGTTGACAAATATTTGTAGTTAATACATATATTTTTTGAGTAATGTCCCAGCCTTGCTCTAGGAAAATCTCCAAATTTCTACATTCTATCCTTATAACTACCAAGATTATTTTTTTACAATCAATTGATTTAAATTTAATCACAGAGTTGTGCTTTAATTACCACAATCAATTTTGCCCATTTTCATTACTTCAAAAAGAGAAAACCTGTACCCTTAAAATACCTATTATTGACACTTAGCATTGGTGTGACATCTTTGTTACAACTTAGGATATTAAAATATTACTGTTCGCTATAGTCCATAATTTTCATTAGGTGTATATTTTTCCCATTTCGACCCCCTATTATTAGCATTTTGTAGTAGTAACTTTCATTTGTTCTAGTTTTTGGTACAGCATTCTTATGTTTGTACTATTAACCATATTTATCATCCATAACAGGGTTCACTGTGGTATACAGTTTCATGTTATATCCTCTGGCTTTCCTTTTACTGACATACTAAACTTCTCCTTTCAACTACAATTATATGCACAATAAAGCACTGTTAATCACACTCATGATAATGTGCTACCACCACCTCTGTCCATTTCCAAACATTTACTGTCAAATCTCATTAAAAATTCTGTGCAGATTAAGGATCAACTCCCCATTCTCTACTCTCATTCTATATTCTGGTAACCTATACTCTAGATACTAACTCCATGAGTTTTCACATTGTATTAATTTATATTAGTGAGATCATATAGTATTTGTCCTATTGTGTCTGGCTTATTTCACTCAATATAATGTCCTTAAGATTCATCCATGTTATTGCATGGATCAGGACTTCATTTCTTCTTACAGGTGAATAATATTCCATCGTATGTTTTTACCAAATTTTGTTTATCCATTCATCAGGTGATGGACATTTGGGTTGCTTCCATCTTTTGGCAATTGTGAATAATGTTACAGTACAAGTATCTGTTCAATTCCTCACTGTCAATTATTTTGTGTATACACATAGTAGTGGGATTGCTGGGTCATATGGTAGTTCTATTCTTAGCTTTCTGAAGAACTACTAAATGTTTTCCACAGTAGTTGTGCAATTTTACATTTCAACCAACAATGAATGAGTGTTCCTATTTCTCTGTAGCCTCTCCAACACTTGTTATTTTCTATTTTTTTGATTGAAGCCATTCTAATGGGTGTGAAATGGCATCTCATTGTGGTTTTGATTTGCACTGTAGTTTTAATAGTAGTGATGTGGAGCACCTTTTCATGTGCTTTTTAGTTGTTTGTAGTTCCCTTTTAGAAATATATCTGCTCAAGTCTTTTGCCTATTTTTTAATTGGGTTGTCTTTTTATTGTTGAGTTGTAGGATTTTTTTAATATTCTGGATATTAAGCCCTTATTGGAAAGTGGTGTGGCAGTTTGAAATTATTTATGAATCCTGAAAAGAGAAAGATTATGGTTTTAAACCAATCTATTCTGGGTATAATACCTTTGATTATATTGGATTCAGTTGAGGAGAGCTTGATTAAATTACCTGCTAAGATTAGAGCTTTATTCGACCATGTCAGTAAGGCATGACCCTTCGGGGAGCCTATATGAATGGACACTCACTCAAGAAGACAAACAGGGAAGAGGAGAGAGCTCTGTCATGTTTGATCCTGGGGACCCAGGGAGAGATGAGCCATTCACCTGATAGTCTGCAACTGAAGAGAACAGAGCAGCTGAGCAGCTGAGAAGGCCCTGAAAGAAAGGAACCCTATGCCAGAGACTGATACAGGAAACCTTGAGAGACCAGCAAGAGATAGCCCACTATCTTGCTTCAACATGTGTCAACTGACTTTGGTGAGAAAGCAGCCTTGAGTTGGACTCTTTAGGGCCTTGCAACTGTAAGGTTTTATCCCAAATAAATACCCTTTATAAAAGCTAACAAGAAAGCAGATGTGGCTCAAGGGATTGGGCTCCCACCTACCACATGGGAGGCCTCTGGTTCGGTTCCTGCTAAAGAAGACAGCGAGCTGGCAGAATGGGCGTGTGTGGCAAGCTGACGCAGCAAGATGATGCAACAAGAGACACAAGAAGGAAAACATGAGTGACACAGAAAAGCAGGGAGCAGAAGTGCCTCAAGCAATTAGTTGCCTCCTTCCTACATCAGAGGTCCTGGGTTTGTTTCCTGGTGCCTCCTAAAGAAACAAGGAAGATGAACAGACACAGCAAGTGCAAACAACAAGGGGGTGGGGAGAAATAAATAAATAAAATAAATATTTTTTAAAAGTATTGGTTTCCAAATATTTTCTCCCATTAAGTAGTCTGCCTTTTCACCTACTTGCCAAGATCCTTTGAAGCAGAAAAGTATTCAATATTGAAGATGTCCCATTTATCTATATTTTCTTTCATTTTTCATGTTTTGGGGGTAAAGTCTAAGAAACTATAGCCTACCACAAGATCTTGAAGATGCTTTCCTACAATTTTTTCTAGGAGTTTTATGGTCCTGGTATTTATAGTTAGGTCCTTGAACCATGTTGAGTTATTTTTGTATAAGATGTGAGACAGGTATCCTATTTCATTCTTTTTTTTTTTAATTTCATTCTTTTGTTTCTGGATATGCAATTCTCTCAGCACCATTTAAGAAGAAATTGTTCTGTCCTGGAAAGGTGGACTTAGTAGGCTTATCACATATCAGTTGACCATAGAGGTCAAGGTCTATTTGAACCCTCAATATGATTCTATTGATCAATGTGTCTATCTATCTTTATGCCAATGCTATGCTGTTAATAATACCATTGTTAAAGAGACTATTCTCTCCCAGTTGAGTGGTCTTGGCAGCCATGTCAAAAGTAATTGACCATAGATGTGAGGGTCTATTTCTGAACTCTCAATTTTATTCCATCAATCAGTATGTCTACCTTTATGCCAGTTTCATGTAGTTTTAACCACTGTAGCTTTGTAATATATTTCAAATTCAGAAAATGAGAGCCTTCCAACTTTGCTCTTCTTTTTCAAGATGTTTTTTGGTTATTTGGGACCCATGCTCTTCCCCAAAATTTTATGATTTGGCTTTTTTTATTTTTTATTTCCTAAAATTTTAAAAACAATTTAAAGATACTTAGATTAAAGAAATGTTACACAAAAAATATAGGGATTCCCATATGCCCCACCTCCCACACCTCCCACAACCTCCCACATAAACATCTTTCATTAGTGTGGCACATCACCTGCAACGGATAAACACGTCCTGGGGCTTTGCCATTAAGCATGGCACATTGTAGATCACACTCTCTCCCACACAGTTCTGCATGTGATATGATGATATAAAATGGCCTATATCTGTTGTTGCAATGTCACTCAGGACAATTCCCAAGTCCCGAAAAAGCCCCT